>JAVJIF010020849.1:0-17672 GCA_038442645.1 Agave tequilana | reverse complement strand
TTCATTCAATCACCAAACTGATCTTGGCCGATCAGGTAATGGCCACATAAAATATATAACACTGAAAATATATTATTCAATAGTAACTCACTGCAAATCGCAAACCTCATACAAACAGATTACCAAATAAAAACACCTACACAATCACTCAACATTATCTAGAAGAGAACAAAAACTGCAGACTTCATTTTTTCCACCCCCAGCAATACCCCAATTATGGGTTTTATTGCTGGAACCTCACTCATTACCAACAAATTATCCTACAATTTGTCTCACCACCAGTATACGAAGCACCGTAAATATAACAATGTCATGGACCGCGAGCATTTTCAAGAGGAGGGTCTGGAGGGCCTCCAGTTGCTTGCCCACTCTGTCAAAACAGTGACATTCCGGCTTATGTCCTCGACAGTGTCACTCTGCATTGCCACCACAATATTTTCAGGGTAACTCGCCTTTGCCTCGTCCAGTAGCACTTGGAAGATCTCACACTCGATGTTATTTGTAAGTTTTGCCCCCATGTACCCTCTGCGTTATTATCAGAAAACATCAAGAATGAAAATGTCAAGTGGCAAACAAAAAGCGCGCACATACATGAGAGGATGATGTTGTGCATGTTGTTCTACATATAATAGACTTCTATTACTTGGGAGAATGGTACTTCTAATTGTTAAATTGATCATAAGCTTGGCAATCAATGTCTTTATCTGGGTTTTTGGCATGTGTGTGCAAGTATGTGTGTTGAGAATCAGGGGCACATTGTCATCACCTGCTTGTCAAGCGGTCATGCAAAATAGAATTGTCAGTCTGGAGGACCACCACACGATCAAACCAGCGCTCAGGGAAGAAATCACATCCATGATAATCCACGATATTGCCTCCATCTTCCATCATGTCTTCCAACTCATCACATACCTGCAGAAAGAAATAATCAGCAATAAGAATGTGCATATAAATCAGGAAACCAGGTTAACCTCCTCTAAAGCAATACCGATTTTGGACAGTAAAAGTTCCCCTGACACAATTGAATCTGCCAGTTAAAACCCTTTTAGAACAAAGTATTCAGAGAAGTTTTTGATTTGCACCTTTACCTTTGCATACACGAATAGCAATAGCAAGCAGCCTACAACAATACAGTGCCAAGATCAGCAAGGCATATGAGATGGCCCAACTTCATAAATATTACATACTATTTACTAAACTCTATAGATAAACTGAGAACAGTGGTCAGAGCCATAGCGACTGGAGTTGGGCCCAAGACCTAATCATGGCTCAACCAAAAAAAAGAAAAAAGAAAGAAAAAGAAATGAGAAATGTGTATATAAACCAAGCGCTAACGGTATAAAATAGAAAACTGAAATAAGTATAACACAAACCAAGCACTAACAGCATAAAATAGAAAGCTATGTTAAGTCTCAAGGTATGTATGCCAAGCAACAGTTCAGGTTAGCGTTTTCAGTCTTTGACGAACAAACTAGCCTGAATGATAATCATTGCTCAAAAAGATTTATTAAAGCAATGCTCATAAAGTACCAATGAATTGAAATCATTTTGATACAAATTTAGAAGACAAACCACTAATCCATAATCGACGTGGGGAATGGACAAGAAATAGTTAGCCATAGCAATTATCTATATGAAAATGCTATTGATTGGGAAAGCTCTCTGTGTACATATTTCCTCCTCTTCCCCTCCAAGTAATCTGGTCCAAAGCCCACAACAAGGCAGCAAATAAATATACACAAAGGTTGGCAATTTGAGGGGTTGGGTCAGGTCAGATCAGTTTGATTTTTGCACGACCCTTATAGTCAGGCCCATTAGAAAGTGAGGTTGCGCTATCCGTACCCAACCCATATCCATATTTGACGTAATCTCAGCCTGACCAGCATAACTCATTACTTAACCGGATCACATTTCAAAAGCTAGCACTAGCATTCATCTTTTTGTTATTTCCAATAAAGAGATGGTGCTTATTTCTCCTCTTAAACTATTTGTGCCATTCCAAGTCACTAGAGAACAATAACTCCATTTGGTTTGAGGATGTATTTACTTGATCCAATGATCTTGATAAAAGATGCTATAGAAAGATTTTCTTAATCATAATGTAGAAATCTAGAAAGGAATAATGTAATAATAATCCCAAGTGGATCGACTTGCTAAATAATGGAAGTGACAGAAGAGGTCACTGATTCAAGGCTTCAGTAGTGCAACTTTCCTCCCACAAGGAGGCGTGGGTTTCCCAAAAAAAAATCTGAAAGGGTACTGTGACCCACAACTTGTGGCTCTAATGGGATTAAAAGACAGTATCTCTCGTATGATCACATTTGATGCACCTTATGCATTCATTATAAGACTAGAGTATAAGACGAAGAAAAAAGTCAAAAAAAATTATTCCATTGAAGCATTCATCTCAAGCTAACTTTGAAATGCACAATGAAGAACATGAATGGCGTAGAGATTTTTGCCCTTAGCGAACAATCAAACAACTGAAAATTTATTCGACAAGATTATATATCTAGATTCACAATTAGTCTCTATCAGGATCATGGTTAACAAAAAATCTGAAAAGGAACCTATATATACTTATGTGTTGGGTGCGCCTCATGTTATGTTGTTGAAGACATGATGTTCTCCTAGCTGCCAGGCCGTGGCATCTCTTATCATGGAGAAAAAAAGACCTTCACCCCAACAAGCATATGCACACACACATACACGCACACGCACAAGCAGAGAGAAGATTTCCAAATCATAAAACATATCTAGCAACATATTTCCTGGTCCCCATAAAGAACAAAAAAGAAAAGAAAATAGATGAGCAAAACAATACACAGAAATCTGTTCTGGTGCAATTACTCCCATAGTTGAGGGATAAGCAAATGATGCCCATAATATTGTATCCTACAAACTTATCAAGAAAAAAAATTAATTTTTTCATGTTGGTAATCACTTTGGACCACCCAAAAATTATCACCTTTTGAATGCTCAAACCCGCCCCCGCCCCCACTGCGCTAAATGATACCCAGTAGTTATAAGCTTTTGCACACTACAGAGTTGTGAGTTCATTTGTGTGCTACATGATACATGATCATACACGTGCATTACACATTTTCATATCATGTGTCACATTTCTGCATTTATATTTAAATAAAACTCTACTATTAATGTATTTTTATATCTAGTGGTCTGCAGGGTAATTAAGGAAGAAAAGAAAAAGATTGACAGATTTATCCAATTAAATCCAAAAGTTCAAAAGAAAGGGGATCGATTCAAATTCAGAGTTACTAGAAGCCATCTTATCTGAAGATCGGGTATATCAGATGAGATAAATACGAATTAAAATTCAAGGAAAAACGAATTTTTTGATGACCCAATTTGTTGAGCCGAGGATAAAAGGATGTATCATCAATTTCAGAACAAAAATGCAAAAATCAAGAGGATAAAGGGATAGAAGACACATGGACAGACAAGCATCCCCATACCCTGGCCCAATGGCTAGGATCTGGCCGCAGAAACGCGACCAAAGCCGCGTTTCTACGACTGGGTATTTGAATTAGGGGGAGCGTTTGGTCCCCCTATCTCTATACTCTTATCCCCTATCTGTTTCTTCCCTATATATACCTGCATACTCAAAGACAGAGGGGCACCACTTCAGAGATAGCTTTAGGTTAGTTTAGTTTAGATTTTTCTTTTCTTTTTCAATGTAATTTTAATTTTATTTTAAGTTAGGGAGAGTTACATGAGAAGAGAAGAAGAAGAAGAATTGTAATTAGAGTGACATTGATGTAATCCTTCTTCAAGAGAGAATTTTATTGAAGTGATATCAATGGAGTTTTCTACTTGTCTTCATCATACTCAATCTAACCAAGCACCGTGATCAAGTTACTTTTCTATTTTGCTTTATATTACTTTGCATCGAATCATGGTACGTTATTCAATGATAAAGGTAAGTCTTCTTCCTTTCTTTCTTTTATATTTTTCTTTCTTAGATTAATCTAATAATTCCCAAACCAACACTTTATCTCTTTTTTTCTCTAAACTCGGTTTTCTTTTCTTCTTTAACGACAAACCCATCTTCTTCTTTAAAATTCTTCCAACTTAAATTAGCCTTTACTATTTTTATTTTCTTTTAAAACTGAGAAGAAAACTCTTAACTTGTTTTGGTGAATAAAAGAAGAAACTTACTTAATTACTTCCATCGATGTCCCTCCCTATGGATCTCAACCGTTAGCCCTAAGCTACACGGTAGAATTGATGACCTAACACTGTTCTGAAAGTTTGTATTTTTCTGTGCAGGTTTGGCTCGATCAAAATTTTAGCGCCGTCGCCGGAGAGGGACGGTAAGTTTTCTTTCTTTCTAATTTATTTTAACGAATTAATCCATTTTTCTTCTCTGTTATGATGTACATGGGCTAATTTCAGAAAACCAAAAGCTGTAGTGGACATATAGCATATCTGAGCCTCTGCTCTCAAAAGCGAGCTCAGGGGACCTAACTATTACCGCGAAAACGCGACCATTGCCGCATTTGCGTTGCAAAGTAAGGAGAACTCCTAACCTGCTTTCTTGCAGATTGCTTGATTTTCAGAGATTAGCTCTCTGCAGTTATTAGTTTATCTGTTTAATTCACTCTGTACATGTTTCTAACCTCAACAGTAACGTGGTTGCTTTGTAAATCTAAAAAACATTTAGACTGTTGCATTCTAGAGCATCTATCTAATGTCGTTTACCTTTTATTATTGTTGAAGAGTGCTGGAAAAAATGTACGTCTGCATTGCATATAGCTTAAGAAACACACTTGTATGTTATATTGCTTGGGTGCTATTTTTGCTATATACTTGCACACGAGCACGAAAATAATCTAAGGGCATAACCTGTTAAACAACATAAGGTGAAAAAGTCAATACCCTTCCCTTAGCCTAAAAATCATATCCTCACTCACTCACTAACCCAGCCTAACTTAAAATTGGGTACACGTTGGCCCTAAGGACATCTCGGACTCAAATAGAGATCGACTTAAAGGGAAAGTTGTTAGAAGTTGACTCTTGTCAAATCCATGTCAAAGGTTGGGGGCTAAGGGGCGAAACCCTGAAGGTTGGTGGTTTGGCATAATTAGGATCGTTGCTTAGGCACGGATACCTCCCTGGTCTTGCCCCTACCCGGCCGATTAACTTGTAGTCAGGTTCTACAATATACCTCCTGTGGATAATCAACAGTTAGGAGTCGTCTATGTCTAAGCTCTATCCTAACGTAGGCTAGATTTTCCTTTCTTTTGTTTGTTTATTTGTTTTTTGGTTTTTGATATCTTTGTGATATGAATTACAATTAAAATTTTTCCAATGCATATAATGATCGATACTTTACCCTAACCTCTTTGAATTCAGATATTATCAACGCCTTACATAACTTTAACCAACCAAGTATGCCAGCTTGGTCTTATCAGAATCAATATATGCCCCAATCCCAGTATTATGAACAAGATGGGATAATCATCACGACTCTTCACCCAGTCAGTGGGGATCCAACTACTATCAACAACCTTACCAACAAACAGCTTCATATATTCCATACTAAGACCAACCTATAGAAGAAAAATCTTCTTTAGAAAAGACTTTCGAAGCCTTCCTTGAGTCCACACGATAAGTACAAATCATAGCGGACTAAATTCTCCCAAACAATTCTCAAATCTAAGATCCTTACTCTAATTTTCAAGTCCAACCATAACAAGAACCTGTTGACTTCGAAGAGAGTATAGAATCCATGATTCCAAGTGAAGATCCCTGTACCCACTCCATCAATATGATAGAAGCAAAACTTAGTCGATTGGACAACATGCATAGGAATGAGGAAACTCCCCCTACCAAATCCTTGACTATTCCCGATACTTCTAGCCATATTAATGGAAACCAAGAATCATAGTATCTTGAAGATTATGACCAAGATTCAATTTCACCACAAAACTTTGAACTTGACCAATACTAATGGCAAGTTTTCATTTCAATAAGATTGAACTTAAAGATGAATGGACACCAACTCCCAATGTTGTGATTCAGTTCCACTTTTTGAATTTATGTTGACTCTGGTATCCTTACCAGATTTGGACCCAATTTCGAAGCCAACACTGATTCCTATACCTGTAGAGCTTGAACATAAACCACCTATTTTGGATAGTCACATTCCATTGTTGGAAAATGAATGTGAACTTCAATTCTCTATGATTTGGACCAAACTCATGAACCAACTCCGACTCTCAAACCTAAACTTGATTTGAGTTTTATTCTCGAGTCAGTATCGGTTCCTACTCCTTTCATTGATGAGCCCTAATCATCCTTTCCACAAAATCATATTCTATTGTTGGACCAAGATTTAGATCATATGACTCTGTGATGATACCCCAAGATTGGTCGTATAACCGGGAAAAACCTCATGCTAAGATCTTGCATGATCCTATTCATATTGGGGAGTATAAAAATGTTAATAAGAAAGAGGTCATAAAAGGTGGATTCCATGAAAATCCACGGTATCTAGATTGGACAGAAACGCTTGGCCCAATGAGACCAGCAACGGAACCACCACCTTAAGGTGAAAATTTTCCTTCTCTCTCTTGTTTCATGTATTATTGCATTTCATTCATACATTGATGACAATGCATAAGTTAGGTTGGGGGAGGGTTTACTAAGATTTAACTTTACTAATATATATTAAAAAATTCCTTGAAATTTTTTAAACTTTTTGAAAATAAAAATAATGCTTTCTTATATTTGTAAGAAATTAAGTTAATTTTAAGGAATAAGAGGATCATTATTAAGATTTCTTATACTTGGTCAAAATAAAATTATTGTTTGATTTTGAAGTTAGGAAGAAAGATTGAAAAAGTAATTTAGTTTTGATTTTTACCTTAATGAAATACACACACTTTATACACTTACACACTTAAGGTTCTAAAACAAAGATTCTTATGCCTTATATATAAAAGTAAAAAATATATAAAAAATCCTTGATTAAGTTGGGTATTTGTGCCTTATAAAGCATAAGTATTCACGCCTAAAAGTAGTATATATAAATAAAAATTCTTAGTTTTGTGACCTTATTTGCTCAAGTCCTAAGTCCTTGGGGTTTTTCTTACCCGACGCCCTAAAACCGTCCGGTTTGGGAGTCACCGACTAAGGCTCGTTACATGAGCGAATTAGAAAGCCTAATAGAGGTAAGGGATATTACCGCCATAAAGGCATACTAGTTAGAGATGAAGAATCCCGAGACAAATTTTCACGGTCACAAGGTGCATATGATTTAGGGTAAAATAATAGATTAGATGAGAAATACAATTTTAGTTCTCACCTTGATTGAAAATAAGTTTTTGAATAGAGACTAAGTTTAGGAATAACTAAGTTTTGATAATCCTATGACCAGTGTTGTTAGAGGCGATCGAGGCGATGCGCCTCAGGCGCAACAACGTGCCCCGCATCGTAGGCGAGGCGCGTGGGCAGCGCGAGGCACGCGCCGGAATGCGCCTCGCGCGAAGCGATCGCCTCTAAGTGCTTATTGTTTGTGGGGCAGGTCGGTTTACAACCCGCCAATTTAGCGGATAAATTCAACCCACTTAAGTTAGATAAAAAGTAAAAATGAAAAAAACCCAACCTTTTTACTGCAGGCAAACCCGATCCAAGGCAGAGGGGCCCCGTATTCGTCGTCGTCGCCTTCAACACTATCGCCTTCGTCGTCGTCGCCACGTAAGCACTCTCTCCACTCCAGCTCTCTCCCCCCTCTCTTTCAACCCTCTCTTAATCTCTCTGTCTCTCTCAGAGACAGAGATCTATCATCTCTGAGAGAGAAGACAGACAGAGAGAGATTAAGAGAGAGAGGAAGAGGGGGAGAGAGCTAGAGAGGAGAAAAAGATCAGGAGAGGAAGAACGAAAGAGAAACAAAGAGAGATAGATGTCTCTGATGCATTTTTAGCGTAAATTTTTAGTGTAATTTTTAATGCATTTTTAGTTTGCATTTTTCATTATCTTGGAATACAAAAAAAGAATACAACCATAATCATGCGCCTCACTAAAGTATGTGCCTCACTGAAAACATCCATAATACATCAATACAAAGAAAAGAATACATCCATACAAAGAAGAAATCTAAAATACATCCATACATAGAAAGAATACATTCATAATACATCCATACAAAAATAAAAAATATGCGCCTCATTGAAGTGAGGCGATCGCCTTGTCTTGCGCTTCGTGTGCGCTGAATCCTTTGCGCCTCACACTGCGCCTCGCGCCTCGATAACACTGCCTATGACTTATTGAATTTTTATATTAATACTTCAAATATTTTTTCCTTCAAAATGCGTTTTTGAAAATACTAACACTTTGTTTTTCTTCTTTGTGGATGTTGTGGGTGTAATCCATTGAAAACCCTCACGAGACAAAACTCATCCTCTAGGGGTAACCTAGAAATTTAACGGCTTGTTGTGCGTGCTAAGTGCAACCGTAATTCCTACGAAAGTGAGTTAGATTAGGTTAGCTCTACTTTTTGTTTTACTCGAGGACGATCAAAAGATAGGTGTGGGGATGTGATCATACTGGTGCATTACACGTTTTCATATCATGTGTCACATCTCTGCATTTATATTTAAATAAAACTCTACTATTAATGTATTTTCATGTCTAGTGGTGCTCATGATAATTAAGGAAGAAAAGAGAGAGTGACAGATTTATCCAATTAAATCTAAAAGTTCAAAAGAAAGGGGATGGATTCAAATCCAGAGTTACTAGAAGCCATCTTATCTGAAGACCGGGTACATCAGATGAGATAAATACCAATTAAATTCAAGTAAAAATGAATTTTTTGAAGACCCAATTTGTTGAGCTGAGGATAAAAGGATGTATCGTCAATTTCAGAGCAAAAATTCAAAATCCAAGAGGATAAAGGGATAGAGGACACATGGACGGACAAGCGCCCCCAGACCCTGGCCCAATGGCCAGGATCTGGCTGCAGAAATGCGGCCAAAGCTGCGTTTTTGTGGCTGCGTATTTGAATTAAGGGCAGCAGATGTATTTTAATTAGGGGGAGCGTTTGTTCCCCTCCCCCTATCTGTGTACTCTTATCTCCTATCTGTTGCTTCCCTATAAATACATACATACTCGAAGGCAGAGGGGCACCACTCTAGAGAGAGCTTTAGATTAGTTTAGTTTAGATTTTTTCAATATAATTTTTATTTTATTTTAGGTTAGAAAAAGTTACATGAGAGAAAAAGAAGAATTGTAATTAGAGTGACACTGATATAATCCTTCATGAGAGAATTTTATTGAAGTGACATTAATGGAGTTTTCTACTTGTCTTCATCATTCTCAATCTAGCCAAGCACCGCGTTCAAGTTACTTTTCTATTTTTCTTTATATTACTTCGCATCAAATCATGGTACATTATTCAACGATAAAGGTAAGTCTTCTTCCTTTCTTTTCTATTTTTCTTCCTTAGATTAATCTAACAATTCCCAAACCAACACTCTCTTTTTTTCTAAACTCATTTTTCTTTTTTTCTTTAACAATAAACCCATCTTCTTCTTTAGAATTCTTCTAACTTAGATTAGCCTTTACTATTTCTATTTTCTTTTAAAACTGAGAAGAGAACTCTTAACTTGTTTTGGTGAATTAAAAGAAAAAAACTTACTTAATTGCTTCCATCGATGTCCCTCCCTGTGGATCACGACCCGTTAGTAGGGGTGCCATCGACTTTGATACGTATCAGATTTGTCTTTATCATATCCGTATCCGCACTCAACCTTCGGATACGGATACAGATATTGACAGATGTGAAAAAATGCTATCTGTATCCGTCAAAATCGAATATCGGATATGGATCGAATATTAGTGGATAGGATGCGGATACTAATCGGATATGTAAAATTAGATACGGTTAAGGATAATCTAAACGGATATACTTATATTACTTTTTATCGCATCTATAACAATATTAAATGTGTACTTATTATGATATTATTGTGTACATATCAGTACTTTCATAGTATCCATTGTCATTCGACTTCTATAGCAATGAATTACGCGACCTCCGATGCTAAATGCCGAATCGGATGCCATGGTTGATATCGAAATACTCAAAATATCTAATGCTATTCTTGCAAGAATTGGATACTTTTCACTATTACTTTTTCACCAACTCAAAATATCAAAACATATTGCCTCACTTCTTTGAAGAATAGTCTCTTCCAATACGGATATCATTATCAAGCACCAAACCTTCGGATATCGGATCAAATACGGATAGAATATTGCTTTTACTATATATGTATACGCACCTTTCGGATACGGATACAAATATTGACGGGTGTGAAAAAATGATATACGTATCCAGGTTGGAGCTGGATTCAGATGCGGATATCCACGGATAATCCACATCCGGTGGCACCCCTACCCGTTAGCCCTAGGCTACACGATAGAATTGAGGACCTAACATTGTTCTAAAAGTTTGTATTTTTCTGTCCAGGTTTGGTTCGATCACTACACATAAGCCCCACCAAAAGCGAATGACTTAAAAGATAGGAAGAGAGATAAATCTTTCTAATCGTACTTTGGATTTTTTTTTTAAATTTTCTTTCTTCCCAAAGCTTCACACAATTGCTACTTCCTATCATGACCATTTAGACACCTTACAATATGAAGAAATCTCCATTCTCCAATGCTTGCCTCTCCATTTGAGTTCTCCTTTTCAAAAATAGTAATGACTCACCCACTTAAACATAAAGGAATAGAGGATAAGTGTCCCTGTGAAGAGCTTACCATCAAACTAGCAATTTTTGCTCTTGTATCTTACTTATTTTCCATTTTCCTCCCCGTCTCTCTTATTTAAAACATTTCTTCTTCCCCCCCTATTCAGGGTGATTTTATGAAGATTGCAATGGCTGAAGATCAACAATCATTAATACATATGTTCAGACTGATTACTGCAAAATCAGTGGAGTTGTTCTTTAAAAAAAAATCCAAGCTTTTAAGTTTTAATTCTCTAGCCAATAAACGTGTCCAACCTGGAAACTAATTGCTCATCCCTCGCAACATAAATATGCACGCAACCTAGGTCCCTAGCAGGGTTGACAGCGCATCTTGAGTAAAGAATATTCCATGTTGACACAACTGGCTCTTTGTTTTTGACTATTTTAATCATAAATCAATTTAACCTAATATATGAATTTATCTCCTTCATGAGATTCTTCTTTCTACTCCCACGGATGGAAGCCTTATACCATGAATGAATGTAATGTTTGCAACCCTTTTCTTTCTTTATAAGCATGTTAGGGAAATAATGCATTCCCTACCTCTTCAATCTCTGTTCTCGCTTCTCCCCTTCAATGTCTTTACCTCTTTCTTCTTCCATTAACTCTTCACATGGAGGGATCATCCATTATTAGCCTTGATTTCCATGTACAGGTGTGACCATTTCCAAGTTTTAACCTTCAGTTTCCCTTCATCTGAACCAAGGGCATAACACGCATTCCCACATTCAAGAGCAACTCTTAAATTTCCAATTAGAAAAACTTCAAATCCAAAATTGAGGCATAATAAAATGAATGAACACTGCAATGGATAAATAGATAGCAGCAGTACGAGCAAAGGTACTCAAATTTCAGTAATCTCAACATTCTCAGTTATCAGCTGAAGCACAATATGAGAGTTGACGGAAGTAATCAGCAATCACATGGAGTCCCCAAATTCCACAATTTACCCTTCTCGAACAATTTACCGTCTCCACGTCGTATCCTTCATCATTCTACCAAAAACACTGCAAGATTCAAACTCTTCTTACTTTTCAGTCCTAGGAGATCATCCCAATCCGCAATTCCAACAATTAGGGTTAGGGTTAATGAATTAAAAAAAAAAAAAAAAACACTCCTTTCACATTAAATTCGCCATCACCAACAGAAAACCCTAGCTAAGCTACCAGATATTCAAATAAAGATCCACAGCACTAGAATTTAGGGCTAGGGTTAGGGTTTAGGGGTTTAAAGAGAATTCTGACCAGGTCCTCGTTGATGATGTGGCACTCGAACTCCTCGTCCCATCCATCGTGGAGCCCTTTGGCCTTGACGAGATCGCCAACGTTGACGTGGCGGAGCTTGGTGGCGTCGGTAAGCAGGGAGCACGTCGTCGTCTTCCCCGTCCCCGGCGTCCCCGTCACTAGAATGTTCGGCCTCGCCCGCCCCTCGCCTGCCATCGCCGCAAATTTTCTAATTTTCAGAGGGGCCGAAGTGAAAGTTTTGCCAGGCAACGGCGAGAAAAAGAGACTTTTGGGAAGAGCGGCTGTTAGGGTTTATATACGGTCACGGACCCATGATCTCATGGGAAGAGGACGGGGAGGGTTGAGCGGCGCATATTTGGGCCGAGTCCAGTCTGACACAGGCCCACTGATTTGGGCCAGGCCAACCGACACTGTTTTTAACTTGGTTTTTTTTAGTATAATTTTTTATCTTGGGTAAATTAAGGTCTTTTTTTCTTTTTTTGGGAAATGCTCTTGAGCTTTATATTTGAAACAAAAATAGTTACTTTCTGATTTTTTTTTTTTTTCTACTTTTGGTATTGCAACAACTCGTTTTTACACTTTCCAATAATTTTTTTTTTTCTTTTGATGTGTCGATCTGCGGCTGCAGCATATCTAGATTTCTCTCCAAATATATATCTCTCATTGAAATGATTTTCCGGAAGAAAGTTTGAAATTTTAGAAGCACAAGATACTAATTGAGAAAAGAAATAAGTCACTTGGACTAAACGAAACAAATATAAATTATTGTTGCGCTTACATAATACAGTCCTACCACTTTGAAACTTAAACCAGGCTGCCGTTTGTTTCGCGTAAAACTCCGTAATTCGTAAGTGACTTACTACCCAGTTACAACTACGGCGTTTGTTTGGACCGTAATTCGTAAAAGACTTACGTAACTCAACTAACACTCACTTGAAACCCAGTTATCACTCACTTACAGCCCAGTTACAGTTAATTTTGTGGTCATACAAATTTGTAATATTTTTTTATAATAATATTAAAAAAATTTAATATTTAACTTTTTTAATATTTATTTGCAGTATTAAAAATTTTAAAATCATCAAATAGTTAATTTTGTGGTCAACTTTTTCACTTACGACTTATACATTACGACAACCAAATACCGTAAAGTACAATACACTTTCCCACTTTACAATTTTATATTACCAACCAAACACCGTAAAATTTACATACATATAACTCATTTACAATTGTAAAAGACTTTACCAATTACAACTACGAATTACGGCCAGTTACGACAACCAAACAGACCAAAATATGTAGGACTCTTTTCTTCTTTTCCCGTTGATCGGTTAGGGGTGGAAGTGAGAAAGTAGTAATAGTTCCTTTTGAAACTTGGGAATTGGTTAGTAAGTTTTCCGGTGTTTGAATGTTGTTGGGAAGTGTGATTTGAAAAATATTATGTCTTTTTCAGTATTTAGATGGTAATGTTAAAGTGAAAGTGGAAAAATTGACCACAAAGTTGACTGCAAAATAATATTAAAATAAATATTAATTAAGAAAAATAAAAATTAGATTGTAATTAGAATACAAGTGAGATTTATAGGATCACAAAATTAACTGTTTTGAATTACAACTTATTACAAATGAGATTTATCACAAATTAACTGTTTTAAACTACAACTTATTAAAAAGTAAAAGGACGGAAATGTAAGGCTTGATTTCATGAAAGTGACTCGATGATACAGAGTAATATAAGGCAGGTGAAGCGTTTCTTGGGAGCCAATGGACATGATGAACATGTGAATTGCTTAGAGACATTCTCATGTTACCAAAGCAGTAAGGATATCATATAACGAGATATTTTGGTTATGGTTTTATGTCGAGATATTTTGGTTATGGTTTTATGTCAGTCAGGGACCATGTAGGGGGACGAACCGGGTGGGTAGGCCGGCCCGGGTTAGCCATAGCCCGGCCCGGGCAACCCGGGTCGCTGCTCGTCCCAGGCACGTCCGGGTTTGACCTAAGTGGCAAAGTGTAGTCAGTTCAATTTTCATCATGAATGATTCATATCTATCTGCTACATGTGATTGGCTTGACTTACCATCCTTCCATCCGATCTGTCACAGAAACTAGTTCTATCTCTACCACTTTGATTTAGTTATGACGTGTTACTGATATTCTCCTGACCACCACCTTGGCCTGATTGAGAATGTATGATGAGGTTCAATCCGGTTGTGCTTGCCATACTACTTACCACTGCATTCACCGAAGATGAATGCTTTCAAACCGAAGAGAATTGATGGGAATCACTTTAGTTGCTTTCTATTGTACTTTTTTTATTTGTTTTTATTGTTTAGTCTCACATCGCTTGCGATAGGGAATTTTGCTTTATAGTAGCCTATTTAAAAGGCCTAATTCAATGAATAAGAAAGATAATGATGAATTCAATTTTTTCCAGTTAAGTTTCTTGAACGTTGAGTTCATGAGAGCCCGTAACGTAAAGAGAGTGAAGCCTGTGGGGCAAGGGGTGCTAAATTCAAAATCTATCCGCTTCTTATCTCTATTTCTTAAACCCTAATTATTCCTCTTATTTTCTTGACAAAACCCTAGTTTTCTATTTCTTTGATTTGAAGGTGATTACGATAATCCCATTTTACATCAGTAATACTTTCAAACTCATTCGTTGATTATATTATTTGTTCTTGATGCTCTTACTCTTGTTGATTGCCCATATTAATTATGGTGCTTATTTCTTGGTTGCATGGACACACACAAACAAATGCACAATATAATAATTAAATGAAAAGGGTCTGTTTAGTTACTGGTAATAGGAAGTTCAAGTGTATTTAGAATTTAAGAAATTGTTAATCAAGTATCTTGTATTTGCAAACTTAATTCAAATGATATTTCGTACTTGAAATGTAATTGAGATTTGAATCTGAATTTGGTTTTTTTGGTTGAATGTATTTGGAATATAGATTCATGCTATTGAAATCATGAAATTGGAATTCACATTCTATGTGGTGAATTGCAATTCAACAAATTATCTCGAATGAGAATTATACCAAACAGTTTATTCCCTCAAATCTGTACTTAGAAATGCATGCTTTCCAACTGCAGTTAACCAAATGGGTCCTAACCAAAATATGTGATTATGTCAACATGTGGCATGCTAAATTATTCAGTCATCTATCAAATATTAACCCAGTAGCAAGTAATTGTTAGAGACTTTTCATGTGCAAAATTGCATGTAGAATGAGCTCTTGCTGAAGTCATCTTTCCTTTTGGGTGTGTTGCAAGGAAGTGGGCGGAAGTAAGGAAATGAGAAAGTATAATTGCTCACTTTCCTATCTATCCAAACACCAGAAAAGGAAATAAGAAAACCCCTTTTCCTTTTTTCTTCTCTCTTTTATACAACCATTTCCTCACTTCCAGAATGCTACAGTTAATTTTGTGGTCATGTAAATCTCATTTTGTAATAAGTTGTAACATCAAACAGTTAATTTTTTTGGTCATGTAAATCTCACTTGCATTCTAATTACAGTCCATTTTTTATTTTCTTAATTAATTTTTATTTTAATATTATTTTGCAGTTAACTTTGTGGTCAACTTTTCCACTTCCACTTTCCATTACCATCCAAACACCGGAAAAGACATAACATTTTCCAAACCACACTTCCTAACAATATCCAAATTACTAACCAATTCTCAAGTTCCAAAGAGAACTATTATCACTTTCTCACTTCCTCACTTCTACCCTTAACCAAACATGCCCTCCATTCCTCATCTTGTAATATAACAGAGAAGAAGGTTGGCTTGGTTTCTTTTCTAGTGGTCTGATCAAGAAGAGGACAGCACAGGTGATATGATGGAAAATATGTCCAAGGCTATATCTTTTATCAAGATGAACAAACACATTTGACCAATTATGTGCTCACACCTTGGTTTCAGGAGCCAGAGGAGTGCAAGAAGGGAGTGTCTGTTGAGGGTTTTGTAGAGTGAGTAATTTGCTTGAGCTACTAAACTGCAGCTACTCTCTGATGACCAATCTCTTTTGGCATTTTTACCCAGGGATCAATCCTATGCTCATGGAGCTGATTCTTGCCAATCATCAGACTAGTTCTGATACCAAAGATTTCTTTTTTCATGTGGAAACACTTGGAAAGGAAATTATACAAGCTGTGCCCTTTTCTGGCCTTGGTATTTGCTCTTGCTTTGTGAGGGCATATTTTGGAAGGCAAAAACATTCAGCTGATGTCGACTCGTTTCAATTCGCAAGTTACTGATGCTCTGATGTCAAGTAGAATAATGGTGACTGAAACCGGAAGAATCTGAGCTAAAAGAGTTGATACCCGAGAGATGCAGTGATGGCGACTGCTACCTTATCAGACATGAATTTTCAAAACGATCTTTCATCCACCCAAACGTAACAGTAGATGGGAAGCATGTCTTTCCTCTTTTTGAATGATTATAACTTGCTGTAAAAATCCAACTTTCTCTGTGGCTCTGAATCTCCGAAGATCTGAACTGCGAAACCCAACTCTCTCTGTGAAATCATCGGCAAGTCCTGCCTGCATGAAGTCAGGAACACCTGATCCGAGGTGCTCACTGAGGCTTCATTGACCCGGGCTGCATCTTCGTGCATAACCTGAGAGCTAGTATTTCATCACATTGCAAGTAGCATAGAAGTAATCAGACATCTGCAGTTCAATTCGACGCAGCACCTGATTCAAACAGAAAACAACCAGTAATAAACGCTTATATTTATGAAACAGACAAAATTTTCTCGATGAAGTAAAAGAAACCTAGGGTGCTCTGCACCCTTAGCTTTACACTTACCTAGCAAAAACCCATCAAACCTTTTATATATATGCTCGAGGCCCACCTACACCCTTAGCTTTACACTTATCGAAAGATCGCAGAGGAATTTGAGGAGAGGCGAGGACTTTTACCTCCGCCGTGACCAACTCCTCAACACGGGTGACAACATGTTTTCCATAAGTATACCTCTTCAGGGCATTTAAGTGAACCTTGGCGCGCGAGAGAATCAGTTCGCGATTTTGATCATCACATGTCTCCAGAACCTTTTGTACAACATAGTTCCCAAACTGGATCCTTCATCATTGCCTGAAAATACATTTCACACAAGCCAATAATAAGATTCTGAAGGTAATATTCTGTCACGAATCCACTTGTAACAGCAGCATTTCTCAAAGTTGAAGTTGAGAGTTTATATTTGCAGTATCTTATGCCATATTGAAACAGAAACAGACAACATCATTTGAGGAGGCGGAAAATATAATGCGAACATTAGAACTTTTCAAGTCATTAGATCTCAACAGTAGCACACATCCCTAATTTAAATAGACAACATCACAGAGATATTATTAATGAGTTAATAAATAACATTCATGCTATATCTTTTGAATTTAACAAATATGATGCTTAAAACAGATTAAACACAAATGCCTCCAGAAACCACGAATTGTTCATTTGAACATTACTAAAAATCAAGATGGGCATCATATTAACAACTCCAAGCTACAAACTACCATTAATATGACATTGAAAAGGAAAGAAAATGTTATGAAAGGAATCAGTACAAACTCTTCCAATACATAGACAGTAATATCCCTAGTTTATAATACTGATTAATATATTTTTT
>JAVJIF010020848.1:0-53164 GCA_038442645.1 Agave tequilana | reverse complement strand
CTTCTAAATTCCATAAAAATATTTTTATCATTTTACATTGATAAACAAACTTGTGATAAAAATTTCAAGACAAATATCAAACATATTGAATCATTTTTGTGTCTTGTAAATTTTATCAAAAACCAAAACTTGTATTTTACCAAACTTGGGTTTTTCAACACATGAATAGGAAAGTCAAAATAAGTTTGTCTAGAAGTTAAGCATGCATGTATAGAATGAATCTACTATACATAAATCATTTAAACTTGTTTTGATCTACTATCCATGAAAACAAATATCGGTTAAACTAAAAACCGAAAAACCAATATCCATAAAACGTGTGTGTATTGTGCACTTGAGCATATCAACTATTCTTATCTTTACACATGGATCTAAAACACACTAAACTAAACTATGGATACCTAAGTCTTCTTGACGATCTTCATCTTCAAGCCGACTCGGTCCAAACACTGTGATCCAACGAGCAAGGCTAAGTATCATCTTGATGCTCGGGCTCTGGAATCACCATGAAATGCTTCAAAAACTAATCTTGTTGAAGCTATCACCAACTAATATCTTGATAAATGATCTGAAACTAAAATCACAAGATTATTAGTAAACATAACTACATGAGTTAATTATCATCAAAACTAGAGTGGAAGGCCTCTGGGCTAACAATCTCCCCCTTTTTGATGATGACAAAACTCATGGAGTTATATATGCATGGATTAAAGTTAAGCTTCAAAGAAGCTCCCCCTTAACTCATGCATAACAAATAAACATAAAGATATGCAATATAAGCTCATAAACATGTATGCATAGACATGCATAAAACAATAAAACATGATCTTGATATCAATAAACATCAAACTTAAAAACGATGCTCTTGATACCAATTAAACGACAAACTAAAAAACAAAACATGTATATAAAAACATGCATAAACATAAAATACTTCTCCCCTTTTGTCAATCATCAACAAAGGATCAAAGTAAAAACAAATCAATAAATTCTTCTCCCCCTCTTTGTACGAAACAAAGAACAAGAGGGGGGGTGAATAAAAAATAATAATAAGATGTTCTCCCTTTTGTCTAAAGCAAAAACGATAAGGGGTCAAATCAAATATGATACCAATTAAAAATATGTCAATGAAGTGCATATTGATATCAATAGAAATTAAACATTATAAGCATTGAATTCTTAAACATAAATCTTGATACCAATTGAAATTATTATTCTTTAAAAGCAAATGATACCAAAATGGAAATTCAATATTTCTATCATAAAGTAAGGGAGTGAAAATCAAATACAAATTGAGATATGAAATACAAATTTTCTCCCCTTTATGAAATACCAAAAGAAACATTGCAAAGCTTGTATATGAATACCAATTGAAAACTAATCAATTGAAACAAAAGTGAAACTCAAGCTTAGCATAAACACAAACATATATATGTATGAAAAATAGATACCAATTGAAATTGATATTCTTTGAAATGCAAGCATACATATACGAAAATATATGAGTATACAATAAAAAGTCAAAATTGATACAAATTGAAAGAATCCAATGATACCAATTGAAACAACAATAAGCTCAAATGTATATCTCATATTCCTAACCTCCCAACACATGCTTATGTTTAAATAGATTTTTAATGTAAAGCATACACAAGGCATGGTCTCCCAACCAACCGCCCGTAGAAGGTAGGAGTTTTCAAAAATAGGTTTGAAAAATAGTGTATGTTTGAAAACATCTACCATAACGAAGAATCCCGCAACTAGTTAAATGGAAAAACTTATAAATTAGTACGAAATCCTTCAAGCAAGGAATAAAATAAAAATATTTTTCATGAAACATGAAATTCACATGATAGCCAACACTCTAAGTCAATGAAGCATAAATATGACTCATGAAAACAAAACATGAGTAAACAATAAAGGTGAGTGTACAAACAAGACGTGAAGATCATAATCATGAAGGATGGACATTAAGCTCAATATTCCTTAAAAACATGAAAATCATCAAAACTATTTAATCTTCAAGGCATATGTATGTCTAGTACAAACTAAAGTATACATACATATTCAAACACAACGAGTCCACAAAGATATATGCATGAAGGCACGTGGCTCAAAGGATATATATGTATAATCATTAGTTTGGACAAGATAGACATATACATGAAGTTAAACTTAGAAACATGAAAAACATGGATAAAATAGGAATACAAGTTAAATGCATGAATCATCAAAACTAGACTATACTAGCACATCTAATGGGTACAAATAAGCAATCAAGCACAAACATATATAAATTTATTTGAGACTCATGTTTTAATGATATGCACAAGTATATACTCCTAGTTTTAATGAAAACTAACATTTAAATATATATTCAAAGCATGAAGCATAAAACGGAAAAAATCAACATGACAAACATAAACATGATTATTATGTAAATCCACATGTTATTAGAGGTATGATAAACATGATAGCTAAACAAAGGTGAGAACACAAAAATAATAGTCCATATGAAACATGGGTGTCTCAAATGCTATACATGCATGTCAAGGATCTAATAATCATGGCATTTTCATAATAATTTATAAACAATAAAACATGCTATAAACAATGAATATGAAAAGCATGTAAATAAAAACGGGAGTTAGAGATCGTTACCAAAACTTAGAAGGCAACTCTCCAAGTCTCCAAAACAAGGTGGTCTTCCCACCAAACATCCCTTGAAAGTGATGCATCCAAATAGTTTCCTTTAAGCACGGAACGCATCCACTCCAAGGTACCTATACTCTCACGTCATGTGAGAGCCCACACCTACATCAAATAAAATAGGGGTGGTCTTTGGTACCCACATTCTATTGGGTCCATTGGGGTTAGCACCATTCCTAACCCAAACAAACTTATTTGCTAAATTCTCAACATGTATACGATCATAGCAAAATTTAGCAAGGTGGCCCTTACGTCCACAATGTGTACAAGTGTACACATGAGCATACAATGTGTGATGGTGTCCGTGAGGAGCATGTGTATGCCGTGATGGGTGAGCATGAAAAGATGAAACTTGTTTCTTTCGAACCAAGGATTCCAAGCGTGTATGGTTCATGGCACATTGGCTCAAAGTGGAGCCCAAACAATTAACACTCTTCTTTAACAAACAAATATCATCATTAATCCTAGAAGAAGAGGTGCATGCAATAGGTAGACTAGATGAAGAAGCTACACTAGCATGGCAAACATGAGAATCAATTTTATTTTGTAAAACAATATTTTTCTTTAAACAAGCATCCAAATCTTTAGAAATTGAAGCAATCTTAATTTTCAAAGAATCATTTTCTTTTAAAACGAGTTCAACTTTTGAAGATAATTTTTCATTTTCTTCAAAACAACATTGCAATCATTTTTATTTTTCACAAATTCATTTTCTTTTAAGGCAAGATTAAGTTGAGATTTCAATGAATCCTTCTCATTAGAAATCTCCTCCTTCTCTTGCAAAACCATGTCAAGTCTAGAATGTAAATTTTTATTTTTATTATTAATTTCAAGACTTTTCTTTTTCAAAATTTTATATTTTTCTAATAATTTTTCACAAACAATAGAAAGTTCTTCATTCAAAGCATGGGCATCAATATTCTCATCACATGAAGAACTAGCATTATCACTATCTAGTTGAAGTTCCGATTGTACCTCAAGGGAGTCATTCCCTTGGACCATATAGCATTGAGAATCGGATTCTCCACTAGATTCCTCCTCTTGTTGGATTTGCAATTGAAGCTCGGAGGGGTTGTGGTTGTCAACTTGTTCCACAATGCAAAGGCGGAATCAAGATTAGAAACATGCATAAGATAATCTTTATTAAGCGTGCTTCTAATGGCCTCAAGGGCTAGTGCATTGGCCTCTATATGCTTGCTAACACTAAGATAGGATTCCTGGTAATGGCAAGGTGAACCTTATATCCTAGGGCTTGTAGGTAAACGGACATCCTAGTCTTCCAAACAACAATGTTGGAAGAGTCAAACATAGGTGGGGTCATGAAGTCCATGGATGTAAACTATATGTGTGCAAACAAATAAATGTGCAAATGCAAATGATAGATTAGCAAAACAGGATCTCACTCCTAGGTGGTTAAACCTAAGTATCAGGAGCGTAGGCTCTGATACCAATTGAAATCACCTAGAGGGGGGTGAATAGGTGATATGGCTAATCTAGAAACTAAATGCGGAAGCTAAAACAAATTTGCAACACACTTAATACAACCAACGAGTGTAGCCGAATTCCCGTGAAGGGCTCTGGACTAACTCCTCTTGATTTCCCTAGATAAGGGTTGAGGTGCTATATGAAGCTCTCGTGGTTAAGTATAAGTGAGGCACACACACAAACAATCCAAGCATATAATGAATAAGCAATATGAATCAATGCAAGGACAACGCAAGCAAATATGATATGAATGAATGATGCTATGCACACCACAAATAAAGGAGAGGGAGTTTAGAGATAATGGATCAAACGCAAACAACAAGATATGTTTCGAGGTTCGAGCCCCTAGCTCTACGTCCCCGCCTTCACCGAGAAGGATTTCCAATCCACTATCTCCCACCGAGGGAACCTCCACCGAGGAGGATTTGTACAACCGGGAGTACCAAACTCCTCTCTCAAACACCACCTCACAACCGAGGGGTAGGCCCGTAGCCAAACAACAACCAACACCTCAACCGAAGAGGATTACAACCAATCTTCACCTCTCACTAGAGGGAGCAAACCAACAATCTCAACCTCTACCAAAGAGGGAGCAAACAACAACCCAATCCACAACCTCAACCTCTACAAAAGAGGGAGCAACCAACAATGAGGGTTTACAACTTGGAGGCTTAATCAACCTCAAACAATCTCTTTTTCCACAAATACAAGATCCTAATAGAATAGGATAGAATGATAGCTCAAGTGTAGAAAACTAGAGTTTGGAAAACAAAAACTCAAAGAAAAAATCTTGGGAAAAACTCTTTGAAGATGATAGAATTGAAGAACAAAACAAATCTCCCAAATTTCTCTTTTCTTTGATTTTTCCAAAAACTCTAAAAACAAATAAGATAGATCTTTTGAAGCTCTAAAACACTTTTTAAAACTTGTAAAAACAATTCAGAAAACTGAGAATTTTTCTTGTTAAAAACCTTGGCCAAAATCCCAAGCAAATGGGGTTTATATAGCCCAAACCAGAAAACTAGCCGCTGGCTGATTTTTCAGCCAGCACGGCTGGCGGTCGACCGGCGGGTTTATATAGCCCAAACCAGAAAACTAGCCGTTGGCTGATTTTTCAGCCAGCACGGCTGGCGGTCGACCGGCCGGTCGACCGCCAACGGTCGAATATCCGACCGTTAGAGCAGCCCGGTCGACCGCCCAGATACAGAGAGCAAAGCTCTCTGGTCCGGTCGACCGACGGTCGACCGGCCCATTGCCTGGCCAGACGTACACAGACATGTGCACGTCGGTCGACCGACCGGTCGACCGGCTCTGGCTTACGGTCGACCGGCCCGGTCGACCGCCAAAGCCTGGCAGCCAATTTCTGGGTCAGAAAATCATGTTAAAAATATATCTAAAAATTCCATAAAAACTTCTAAAATTCCACAAAAATATTTTTATCATTTTACATTGATAAACAAACTTGTGATAAAAATTTCAAGACAAACATCAAACATATTGAATCATTTTTGTGTCTTGTAAATTTTATCAAAAACCAAAACTTGTATTTTACCAAACTTGGATTTTTCAACACATGAATAGGAAAGTCAAAATAAGTTTGTCTAGAAGTTAAGCATGCATGTATAGAATGAATCTACTATACATAAACCATTTAAACTTGCTTTGATCTACTATCCATGAAAACAAATATCGGTTAAACTAAAAACCGAAAAAACCAATATCCATAAAACGTGTGTGTATTGTGCACTTGAGCATATCAACTATTCTTATCTTTACACATGGATCTAAAACACACTAAACTAAACTATGGATACCTAAGTCTTCTTGACGATCTTCATCTTCAAGCCGACTCGGTCCAAACACCGTGATCCAACGAGCAAGGCTAAGTATCATCTTGATGCTCGGGCTCTGGAATCACCATGAAATGCTTCAAAAACTCATCTTGTTGAAGCTATCACCAACTAATATCTTGATAAATGATCTGAAACTAAAATCATAAGATTATTAGTAAACATAACTACATGAGTTAATCATCTCAAAACTAGAGTGGAAGGCCTCTGGGCCAACAGTTGTTAAATGCGGGTATCATTTACTCTATTTCCGATAGTCAGTCGGTTAGTTGATCGATCGTTGATATTGCATATTTATTATCACATTCCCATATTTATTTTATAATAAACACTGGTTTTTAATCTTATTTTTGTCTAATTAATGTGCAAGCCTTTACTAATGAAGAAGGAGAGAAAATGAGCCCAAAAGCCCACTTAAATTCAGATTAAATCAAAATCAAGGATTGGGACCGAAGATTTAAAAGGATAAGTACAGATTAGAGCAAATCAGAGAAGATAACACCAAATAAAAATTGGATAAATTTGAATTTCTACAGATCCATCTAGTTAGCTGAAGATCAACAGAGATATCACCAGATCCAGAGCTTAAAACTGAAAAAATCCAATTGAACTTAAAAGTGTATCGAAGATCAACGGATCACGGCTCCCTGGATCTGGCCTTGTGGCCAGATCCTGGCCATGAAAACACGGCCAAAGCCACATTTTCATGATAATATGTTTGGATCTGGGGGAGCATTTGCTCTCCCTATCTTCATACACTCTCCCTTATCCCATTTCTCCTATAAATACCTGTATTTTGAAGGCAAAAGGGCACCACTCCAGCAGATAGTTTAAAATAGGATTTTCTCTTTAGATTAACTTAGGTTTTATTTTCTTTATGTAATTTCTATTTTTTTTATAAACTTAGGTTAGAGAAGAGATTCAAGAGAGAAGGAGAGGAAGATTAATGTTGAGAGTGAGACCGATGTAATTCTTTTTCTTTGTCTTTGTCTTTTTCTTTGTCTTTTCATCATTTTTCAATCGAATTGAAGTTTACTTTTTCTTCTTATTTTTGCCTTACTTGTCTCTTTTGTGACTGGTACTCCAAGTAAATCCTAAAGCCTTGAATATGCTTTGCTCTTGCAAGTGCCATTGATGGCTTATAGTGATGGATATCTACTTCTAATTGTGCAATAGTTTAGTATTCTTTTCTACTTGTATATTTTTTAGTTAGACCAATTTAGAGTTGGAAAGATCCTATATGTCATGTTGTGTTCGCCTTCAAGATAAGGTAAGTCGTTGCAACAGATCCAAGGTAAGCAAGCTTCGAAGAGGTAAGTAAGTTTTTTAGTTTTCTTTCTTCATTTCTTAGTCTAGAATCATCTAAAATCCAACACTTCTTTCTTTATTCTTCTTTCTTTTTAACTTAGTTTAGATACACTTCCAAACACCAACACTATTTCTCCCTATCTTCTTCTTCAACTCTTAACATTTCTCTTTTCTTTTCTAAAAACTAAGAAGAAAGATTTTAACTGGCGTTAGTAACTTAGAAAGAACTTACCTAAATACTTCTATCGCATACCCTCCTTGTGGATCACGACCCGCATAGCCTCTTACTATAGTGGTAGTATTAAGCAGCCTAACACTCTCCATTCTTAATTCTAAACTTTACTTTCTGTGCAGGTTCAGCCTCCAATCAAAATTTTGGCGTCGTTGTCGGGGAAGGACGGTAAGTTTTTTTTAATTTACTTAATTAATTAACTTCTTTCTTCTATGTTTTTTGTGTGCAGGGGCTTATTTGAAGAATCTAATTGCTACAGAATACATATAAGTGGTTCTGGACTCTGCTTTAGAAAGCAGAGCCCGGAAACCCTCAACATTGCCGCGCAAATGCGACAAATGCCGCATTTCCGTGACAAGTTGAGCAAACTACTGATAACGTTTTGTTGCATGGTGGTTGCAATGTAGTGTTCTAGTTTCTGTAACTTTTAGTTTTCTCTTGTAACTAATTATGCATACTGTTTTTAATCAACAGTAACTCAATTGCTTTGAAAAGTTAAAAAAAGGCTTAGACTTTACATTTTAGGCATTGGTTTAATTTCGTTTTTCTTTAAATTTACTGTTGGAGAGTACTGGAGTCAAGGTACGTCTGCATTATATATAGCTTAGAAAACACGTTTGTATAATTTATTGCTTGAGTGCTGTTTATCTATATACTTGCACATGAGCACTAAAACGATTAAGGGTATAACATTAAACAAGATAAGGTGACAAAGTTATTACCCTTTCTTACTCCGAAAATAATCTCCTCACTCAATAACCCAATTTTAACTAAAACTGAGTAGATGTTGGCCCTAGAAACATCTCGAACTCATTAAGAGATTGGCCTAAGGAGAAAGTTATTAGAGTTTGACTCTAGTCAAATCGATGTCAAAAGTTGGCGATTGAGAGGCGAAACCTCAAAGAATAGTGGTTTGGCATAATTAGACCTGTTGCTCAGGCATGGATACCTCCCACTGATCTTATCTCTACCTGGCTGATTAACTTGTGGTTAGATTGCTGCAATATACCTCTCGTGGATAGTCAACCAGTTAGGAGTCGTTTAGGTCTAAAGTCTACCCTAACTTAGTGATTGGTCACTAATATTACATATTTATCGTCATATTCCCATATTATTGTTTAATAAACTCTGCTGTTTAATTATCTTTTTGTCTAATTATTTGCGGGGCCTTTACCAAGAGAGAAGGAAGAGAAAAAGCCCAAAGCCCATCTAAATTCTGATTTAATTTAGAAATAATTCAAATCAATGATCAATCAGGGCAAATCAGAGCAAATCAAAGAAGATAAATGATTGTGCACATGCATTGCATGTTTAGTGTCACATGTGTCACACTTTTATATGTATTTTGTAATAAAACTCTGCTATTTAATTTATTTTAATGTTTAAGGGTATGCGGGGTAATTTATGGAGAAAAAAGAGAAATGCACAAGTTTATCCAATTAAATCTGAAATTTAAAAAACTCAAGCAAATCAATGAAAATCCACTCAAATCTAGAGATTTAGAAGCAATTTATCCAAAGACTAGAGCAAATCAGAGAAGATAACACCAGATAAAATCAGTTAAAACTGAATTTTTGAAGATCTATTTGTTTAACTTGAAGATCAACTAAGATAATCCAGAAGTCCATAGGCAAATCTTATCAGAAAATATGGGATAACAGAGAAAGAATATTATCAAATCTATTCCAACTAAATCAGATTTCTTTGCATTTATTATCCTCGCTTGAGAAATCAATGAAGATAATCTCAAATCAAAAAGTCCAGAGATAAATTTACCAGTATACAAAGGGATATCAAGGATAAGAATTTGGTTGTTGGGCCAGCGATTTGAGTTCATTTCTTCACCACCCTTTGGCACTCCTTTTATCCTATAAATACAACAATTCCTGAAGGCAAACGGGGACGATCAGGCAGAGAGTAGAAGTTAAGATATTTTACAGTTTGTAACTTAGATTTTTTTTGTTTTCTTTTACATAATTTTTATTTTTTTATGTAACTGAGAGGAGAGGAGAGTTCATGGAGGAATAAGAGCAAAGCTTGTACTGAGGGTGACACCGGTGTAAGTAAGTCTTTTCTTTCATTGTTATTTGAATCAAATCAAAGTTTCTTTTCTTCTTTACTTTTGTTTTTGTTTGCTTTCCTCTTCTGTGTTTGTGAATCCAAATTACTCTGATAGCCTCGAAGTTGTCTTACCCTTGCAAGCGTCATTAATGGCGTATGGTGATGGATAGCCATTCCTATGGTAGTGTCGTGTGCACCTTCATTTCGTAGTGCAAATCGAGAATGGGGAAGATCCTATTTGTCATACTTTGCTCGCCTTTAAACAAAGGTATATCATCGATACGGGTCAAAGTAAACAGGCGCCAAAGAGGTAAGTAAGTATTTTTTAGGGTTGAACTTTCTTTCTTTTAATTTTTAGTTTAGATCACCAACATCACCAACTTTCAACTCTTTTTATTATTTTTCACTTTCTTTGTACATAATAATTTTCTATTTTTCTCCACCTTCTCAATCTATCACTTTCTTAACAATTTAATATAACTTATTTTCTTTTTCTTTTAAAGAACTGAAAGAAGAACTTTAATTATTTTTTGTGAACTAAAGAGAACTTACAAAAAGTTTCCATCGCTAGTCCCTCCTTGTGGATCACGACCCGCATAGTCACTCGCTATAGCGGTAGCATTGAGCACTTGCACTTCGGTTCTTTATTCATCAAATTCTGTATTTTCTGTGTACAGGTTTCTAACTCAATCAAATTTTGGCGCCGTTGCCGGGGAGGGACGATAAGTAACTCTCTTTTTAAATTTATATTTTTGGTTAACTTTCTTCTTTGTTCTTGGTGTACAGTTTTAACAACATGGAAATTTTTGCTGCAGTGGTCATATAAGTGGCCCTGGACTTTGCTCAAGAAAGCAGAGCTTAGAAGCCCTCAGATTTACTGCATTCCCGTGACAATCTGAGTGAACTACTAACGTGTACTTTTTACAAGTTAGCTGAATTGCAAAGTTTAAATATCTGTAGCTATTTATTTTCTTATTTGACTCATTGTACATACATTTCTAACCTTAACAGTAAATTGTTGCATGTAAATGCTAAAAATTGTTTAGATTTACATTTAGACATGTGTCTATTTCTTTACATTTTTTATTTACTGTTGAAGAGTACTGGAGCCAAGGTATGTGTACATAGCATTTAGTATAAGATTCATTCTTGTATGAAATATTGCTTGAGTGTTATTTTTTTGCTATATACTTGTACACTGCACTAAACTGAATTAAAAGCACATCCTTAAACAAGATAAGGTGGGAAAGTCATTATCCTCTCTTAGCCCACAAACAATTTCCTCACTCACTAAATCAAGCCTAACTAAAACTGAGTAGACGTTGGTCCTAGAGACATCTCGAGCTCAAATAGGAGACTGACCTAAGGGGAAAGTTGATAAGAATTTAACTCTTGCCAAATTGATGTCAAAGGATCGGGATTGATGAGGCGAAATCTTGAAGAACAGTGGTTTGGCATAATTAGGCTCATTACTTAGGCACGGATACCTCTCACTGATCTTGCTCCTACCTGGCCGATTAACTTGTGGTCAGATTCTGCAATATACCCCCATGGACAGTCTAACTAGTTAGGAGTCGTCTAAGTCTAAGGTTTAGTCATCTTGATACAGTATATGTATTCAATTTGACTTTTCTGATAGTCAGACTGAAGCAGTGTCAGCTCCATATATTATTTTCTAATAAGATTTTTCAGAATTTTTTGGATTTTTTTGAATTATTTTGGAAAATCTCTGATTTCGGTGTCAACTGATACTGAGTCAACTCCATAATTTTCAATTCACAAATAGAGTTGATTTTCTAAAATCTTCTTTCAAATTATTCTTCAAGATCACATTTCTACTTTAGTGTATTTTAGGAATTTTTCTGAATTAGTCAAAAATCTGGCCAATCCGGTGTACATCAGTATCACCGATCGATTTCAGGATTTCTAATTTGCAAATCAAACTGAATTTCTTGAATCTGATTTCACATTGTTCCTCCGGGTAATATTTTCTATTTTTTGAATATTTGAAAACTTTGAGTATTTGAAAACTGCTCTGAACTAGTCGAATTTTATCAAATTAAATAATATTATTTAAATTCTTTTCTTTTCTTTTCTTCTTCTCAAATCATTTTCTTTCCTTCTTCCCTAAGCCAGCACTATTCCACCGACCTATTTCCCTTGCCTTCTCTCTCCTAATTTCCCCTCTCCTTTTCTTTCATTCTCTCTCTTCCTTATTTTCATTACTTTCTCCCTCTTTCTGTGAATCTCCCTCTCTATATCTCACACCCTCTCACTTTCTCTCTCTCCCCCCTCATTCCCCTCTCATTTCACCACCCCTAGTAACCATCCCGACAGCAGGCCAAGCCAGGCTAGGTCGCCGGCCAACCACCAGCCCTCCCCTCCTCTCTTTTATCTCTCTCAGTTCTCTCTCTCTCTTTCTCTCTTTCTCTCTTTTCTCTTCTTCTTCTTCTTTTTCTTCTCCTTCTGCTGTTATTACTCCTCCTCTGGCTGATCGTCCTGCTCCTACCCTCGCCAGTGACCACCGCATTTGGCCGTCGCCGACAGCCGGCGGTCCAAGCCTCTCCGCACATCCCCCTCTCCTCTTCTCCCAAGCTCTCTCTCCTATTCATATACTGCTCCTCCTCCTTTTCTCTGGTCGCACCACCAGTCCCCCCTCGGCTGTCGCGCTGCTGCACCAACAGCCATTCCCCCGACCGTCGTGTAGCAGGCTGGTCAGGCCATGCCCAGATTGCCTCTCTCTTCTCTGCTCCTTTCTCTCGTTCTCTCTCTCATCTTATTGGATCCAAACCTCATAACCATTTACACATTAACCCATCACTTATTACATTTTGGTTTGGGTTTTGGATTAAAACCAGGCCCGTTAGCAACCCAAACCCAGGGAAAGGTAAAATTACAGAAACCCCCTGCAATGTAAAACTTATTACATTTTAATAATATCAAATTACAAATTTAACTCATTTATATGATTTTTAGTGCTCAGGCGATATGTTAACCATCCGGAGTCCGATTTAGACGACTCTTGAGTTGTTACGATAGGAGAAAGATGAACTATATTTCTGTTATAACTATGTGAGTGTTTTTTTATAAGTTATGCTTTAATTTATTAAATAAAAATTAATTGATTAAATTATACATACCATTTAATAAATCATGTAAATTGTATTTACTTTCTAATAAATCATGTAAATGATACAACACTTTTATTAATATGGATGTGTGCTTGTTAAACATTTTTAATAAAATAATATTTATTGTGATTCATGATTAAATATTCATGGTAAAATATAAAACATAAATGAATTATTAATATATTAGTAATTAATAAATTGATAATTTTTAATGTAGTTGTGATGATTTAAAAAAATAATTTTATATACTTGTTTTGTGATACCGATCATGTTAAAAATGTTATAAAAAATACTGATAAATCTATTGACACATGTTCATGTTACATATATCGCCTGACATTGTCGTTGTTACCTAAATCGCGAGAATAACCCCTGATACACTAGACATTGTTAATCCATGTTCGACTTTCATTGATATGCATTGTTTTTATGCATTTGATATATTTGTGACACTGTTATTTCATGTACATGTATCACTGTTACACTGATATTGTTACACTGGATACTTTTATTTCATGTTTATGTACCACTGATATATGACACACTATTATACTGGATACCATTACATGGATACCTTGTACACGGTTATTTCATGTTCTTATATCATTGTTACATAGATTTACCTATATACATGCTTTGACAGTTCATGTATTCCTATTAAATGGATTATTGTTACATGCATATTCATGTATCCCTGTTACATGACTGTTTAGTATAGTATATTACTATTTCATGTTCATGATATCGATATTAATATAATAATCTTGTTACTGGGACATACGCAATTGATCTAAGATGTGCGGAGCTACGTGCCACACGGAATATCATACCTCATGTTATCATGTTATCTTGTTATCCTATACATGAATCCGTGGGGACCACCTCTAGAGTCTCACGTCTTTTGGATCGCTTGCCTCTTGTTATTCTATTCATATCCTGCTAACCTTACACATGCTATAATCATTATTTTTGTTTTTGATACATTGTGTAGATTAAATGTAATAAATATAACATGGGTTAGGGGAGACTTGACAGTTGATTATGTCTTGCCAGGTGGATATCCTGGATCCATCATCGTTCCGTTGCCGGGGATGTGATAGTATTGGCTACCGCTTATATTGTATATAGCTCATTGAACTTCTTGTTTCTTGCTTCTGCCCTAGCGGGTAACCCTGGTCTCAGCAGCCAGGGGCTTGTTTAAGGCCGTGACCCTGGGTACGCACGGGATCACCTACCAGATTAGAACTCTTCGATCATTTTCAATTAACATAATAAAGTAGTATAAATAATAGGGACATCGGGAATGCATATTATTTGGTCACTCTCTCGTTTGGACAATGGTACCTGTATGCCATGTTCGGATGAGTTCATCTGGAGTACAAGCTCCGATATGAGCTGTCAGTGGTATGGGATACTGAAAGAGATTGATTAAAGTACCAGGTGATACTGATTGTTATTATTGTATAAACCACATGAGATGCGCGATACATGTATATTATTGTCCATATATATACTTATTACGCTTTCTTCTATCTTATTTACCATCATGTCACATGTATACTTTGCATTTTCTGTATTCTCTAGAGACATACTATTAATGTACAAGAATACACTGCATCTCATGTACTCTTTATTTCATGTATTCTCTGTAGACACATTTGTACTATACCAGAATTACTTCTGCTTATTTCGTGTGTAGATGTTCATATTTGTCATCACTATACTGTCATGTTACTGTACTATTAGTATAAATAATAAATATAACAGAAGTAAGACTTGGTACGTGTTATTAAACTGACTTCATTAATGTATAATTAAATTATATATCTTAACTCATATTACTGATTGCACACATTTCTTACATTATTCTTTATTATATTTCACATTTATCATGTAATAAATCTGCTAAATTCTTTATCTTAAATGTCTATTTTGCAGAAGATAATCATGAGGAGAAAGAGGATAAAATCAAATAAATATCAATTAAATTCAGATTTAACTAGATCTATTTGGTTAGAGGAGGATGATCCCAAATCCAGTTGGTTAAATTTAGTTTTTGGTGAATCAAGTGGTTAGAGTTAAAGATCAACCCGAGGATAACGTCAAATACAGAGTCCAAATCTAAAGGGATAAATAGATAGAGAGAAGATCAACGGATAAGATGAAGCAATTTTGACTCGAATTCTGACTGGATATATTTTAGTATTTGAATCATAACTTTCGCTACCGAAACTCAAATCTGATGATTCAAGATGATCCAGAAAGAAGACTTTAGGAGACAACTCTTAAATTGATCATTATTTCTAATTCTGTCATTTGATAAGTTATATTCAGTAATCAATACACCAACAAGCTGCAGATCAGAACTGAATATCCACATCAAATCAAGTTTGAAGATAAGGGGAGGATTCAAATTTAGAAATAGTTAGCTCCCCTTATCTTTAGACTCATTTCCTTATCCATTTCTTTCCTATAAATACCCCACACGTTAGAGGCAGAAGGAGGACCAAGCAGATAGTAAAATTTAGGCTATTTTGTAGTTTGTAACTTAGGTTTTTTTTAAATTTTCTTTTATGTAATTTTATTTTCTTTATGTAACTAGAGGAGAGGAGATTTTCATGGAGGAATGAGAACAAGCTTGTACTGAAGGTGACACCGATGTAAGTAATCTTTTCTTTCATTATTATTTGAATCGAATCGAAGTTTTCTTTTCTTTTCTATTCTTGTTTTTGTTTGCTTCCCTCTTCTGTGTTTATGAATCCAAATGACTCTGATAGCCTCGAAGTTGCCTTGCCCTTGCAAGTGCCGTTGATGGCTTATGGTGATGGATATCCATTTCTATGGTAGTGTAGCTTGCCCCTTCATTTCATAGTGTAAATCGGGAATGGGGAAGATCCTATTTGTCATACTTCGCTCGCCTTCAAACAAAGGTACATCGTCGATACGGGTCAAAGGTAAGCAGGTGCCGAAGAGGTAAGTAAGTTTTTTAGATTTTAACTTTCTTTTCTTTTAATTTTAGTTTAGATCGCCAACATGACAATCTCCCAATTCTTTTATCACTCTTTTCAATTTCTTTGTATATATATCCATTTTCTATTTGGTCCACCTTCTCAATCTACCACTTTCTTTCTAGCTTAACTTTAACTTTTTTTTTCGTTTCTTTTAAAGAACTTAAAGAAGAATTTTAACCATTTCAATTGAACAAAAGAGAACTTATAAAAAAGTTTCATTGCTAGTCCCTCCTTGTGGATTACGACCCGCATAGCCACTTACTATTGCGGTAGCATTGAGTAACTTGCATTCTTTATTTTTAAGTTCAGAAATTATGTATTCTTGTGTGCAGGTAAAAATCTCAATCAAATTTTGGCGCCGTTACCGGGGAGGGACGGTAAGTAATTCTCTTTTTAAGTTTACATTTTTGGTTAACTTTTTCTTTGTTCTTGGTGTGCAGTGATAAATATCAAGGAAATTTTTGCTGCAGTGAACATATAAGTGGCCTTGGACTCTGCTCAAGAAGGTAGAGCTTAGAAGCCCTCAGATTTGCTACATTCCAGTGGCAATCTGAGTGAACTACTAACCTATATTTGTGCAGGTTAGCTGAATTGCAAAGTTAAATTTTTGTAGCTATTTATTTTCTTATTTGTCTCACTGTACATACTTTCTAGCCTCAACTGTAAAATGATGTTTGTTAAATGCTAAAAACGGTTTAGACTTACATTTAGACACGTGTCTAATTTGTTTACATTTTACTTTACTGTTGAAGAATGTTGGAGCAAAGGTACATGTGCATAGCATGTAGTATAGAAACACTTTTGGATTGTTTACATTGCTTAAGTGTTGCTTTTCATGTACACATTACACTAAATTGATTTAAGGGCTTGTCCTATAAACAAGATAAGGTGGGGAAGTCATTACCCTCCCTTAGCCCACAAACAATCTCCTCACTCACTAACCCAAGCCTAATTAAAACTGAGTAGACATTGGTCCTAGGGACATCTCAGACTCATATAGAAGACTGACCTAAGGGGAAAGTTGATTAGAATTTTACTATTGCCAAATCGGTGTCGAAGGTTGGGGATTGAGGGGCGAAACCCTGAAGGTTAGTGGTTTGGCATAATTAGGCCCGTTGCTTAGGCACGGATACCTCCCATTGATCTTACCCCTACCTAGTCGATTAACTTGTGGTCAGATTCTGCAATATACCCCCCGTGGACAGTGCACAGTCTAACCAGTTAGGAGTCGTCTAAGTCTAAGATCTACTCTTACTTAGGTTAGATTTTTTTTTATTTGTTTGCTTATTTGTTTGTTTTTCTTTGTTTGTATTTGATATTTCTTGTGTGATATGGCTTATAACAATAATTTTTCCAATTTTAATAGTAATCCATGTTACACCTCAACCTCTTTTTCGGATATTACCAACCCGACATATCATAACTTTAACCAACCTAGTGTGACAGATTGGTCTTATCCGAATCAATACATGCCCCAGTCCCAATACTATGAACAAAATTGGAATAATCATACTACTCCTCACAGAGTCAATGGGGATATAACTCCCCCGAGTCATATTGTCAACCACCTTACCAACATCCAGCTTCATATACTCCTTCTCCCAAACAACCATTAGAAGAATCAATTGACTGGGAAAAGAGGATGGAAGCCTTAGACGAGCTTGAACGACGAATTCAAATTTTAGAAGACTCAAAATCCTATCAAAATTTTCAAATCACAGATCCTTATTCTATTTTTCAAGGAGAACATGCCAACATAGAAAAGAGTATAGAAACCATGATTCAATACCAAAATGATCCACTCAATATGATAGAAGTAAGACTTAGTGGATTGGAAAATATGCTAGGAATAAGGAAACTCTCTCTACCCAATCTTTGACTATTCCCGACACTTCTAGCCATATTGATGAAAATCAAGAATCATGGTATCTTGAAGACTTTGACCAAGATTCAATTTCACCACAAAATCTTGAACTTGACCAATATCAACCCATTTACGAATTGGCAAGTTTTCATTTTGAGATTGAACTTGATTATGAATGTGAACCCGATCTCCAACTTTGTGATTCAGTTTCCATCTTTGAATCTATCTTGACTCTGGTATTCTTACCCAATTTGGATCAATTTCCCGAGCCAACATTTATTCCCGTACCCATAGAATCAAGAAATAAAATCACCAATTTTGGATAGTCACATTCCATTGATGGGAAAAGAATGTGAATTTCAATTCTTGGACTTGAACTCAACTCTTGAACCAAAACTAACTCTTGAACCCAAAGTTGATTTTCCTGAGTTAGTATTGGTTCCTGAACCTATCATTCTTGAGCCCAAGTCAACCGTTCCACAAAGTCACATTCTTTTGTTGGACATAGGTATAGACCATGTGACTCCGTGATGATTTTTCAAGACTGGTCATGTAAAAGGAATAAGTTTCAAGATAGGATATTTCATGATCCTATTCATATTGGGGGCTGTAAATATGTAAATAGAAAAGAGGTCAATAAAGGTGGGTTGATTGAACCACCACATTATCTTGATTGGGTAGCAACGCTTGACCCAATCAAACCACCACTGGAACCACCACCATAAGGTAATATTTTCCTTCTCTTTCTTCTTTTTCATGCATTTATGCATTAATTCATACATTAAGGACAATGCATGAGATAGGTGTGGGGGAGGGTTATAACATAACTTAGGTTTTCTTTTTTTTTTAATTTTTTTTAACATTTTCTTTACTTTTAAAAACTTTTTGAAAATAGAAACAATATTTTGACATATTTTTTGTAAGAAATTAAGTCAATTTTAAGGAATAAGAGAATCATAATTAGGATTTCTTATATTTGGTCAAAATAAAATTATTTGTTTATTTTCAAGGTTAAAGAAAATTTAGAAAAGTAATTTAGTCTTAATTTTTACCTTGATGATATATACATGCTTTATACACTTACACACTTAGGGTTCAAAAATAAAGATTCTTATGCCTTATTTAAAAAAAGAGAAAAAGAAAAAGAAATATATATATATATAAAAATCCTCTGATTAAGCTGGGTATTTGTGCCTCATAAAGCATAAGTATTCACGCCTAAAAGCGGTTCATATAATAAAATTCTTAGTTTTGTGGCCTTATTTGCTCGAGTCCTTAAGTCCTTGGGGTGTTTTCTCACCCGTGCCCTAAGACCGTTTGGTTTGAGAGTCTTCGATTAAAGGCTCGTTACATAGGCAAATTAGAAAGCCTAATAGAACTAAGAAATAATATCACCAAAAATGAAAAAAATATAATAAATAAATAAATAAATAAGGCATAAGAGTTAGAGTTAAAGAACCTTAATCAAAATTTCACGGTCACAAAGGTGCATATGACTTAGGGTAAAATAATAGATTAAATGAAAAATACCGTTTGACTCGGTGCCTTAGTTGATAACAAGTTTTTGAATTAAGATTAAGCTTAAGAATGAAAATTTTGGTTTTCCTATAACTTATAGATTACTAATTCTTACAATAATACTTCAAATATTCTTCTCTTTCAAAATGTATTTTCAAAATACTAACACTATGTTTCCCTTTCTTTATGCATTTTGTGGGTGTAATCCACTAAAAACCCTCACGAGACAAAACTCGTCCTCTAGGGGGAACCTAGAGGTTTAACGGCTTGCTGCATATGCTCAGTGCAATCGCGTGACCCGTGAAAGTGGTCTAATAATCTTTAGTTTAGTTTTGTTGTTTTGCTCGAGGACGAGCAAAAGATAGGTGTGGGGGTGTGATTGCACATATTTATTGCATTATTCTTTATTATATTTCAACATTTATTATGTAATAAATCTGCTAAATTTTTTGTCTTAAATGTCTATTTTGCAAAAGATAATCATAGGGAGAAAGAGGATAAAATCAAATAAATATCAGTTAAATTCATATTTAATTAGATCTATTTGGTTAGAGGAGGATGATCCCAAATCCAGTTGGTTAAATTCAGTTTTTGGTGAATCAAGTGGTTAAAGATAAAGATCAAACGAGGATAACGTCAAATACAGAGTCCAAATTCAAAGGGATAAATGGATAGAGAGAAGATCAACGGATAAGATGAAGCAATTTTGACTCGGATTCTGACTGGATATATTTTAGTATTTGAATCATAACTTTCGATACCGAAACTCAAATCTGATGATACAAGATGATCCAGAAAGAAGACTTAAAGGGCGACAACTCTTAAATTGATCACTATTTCCAATTCTGTCATTGATAAGTTATATTCAGCAATCAATACGCCAATAAGCTGCAGATCAGAACTGAATATCCACATCAAATCAAGTTTAGAGATAAGGGGAGGATTCAAATTTAGAAATAGTCAGCTCTCCTTATCTTTAGACTCATTTCCTTATCTATTTCTATCCTATAAATACCCCACACATCAGAGGCAGAAGGAGGACCAAGCAGATAGTAGAATTTAGGCTATTTTGTAGTTTGAACTTAGGTTTTTTTTAATTTTCTTTTATATAATTTTTATTTTCTTTATGTAACTAGAGGAGAGGAGATTTTCATAGAGGAATGAGAACAAGTTTGTACTGAGGCTGACACCGGTGTAAGTAATCTTTTCTTTCATTGTTATTTGAATCGAATCGAAGTTTTCTTTTCTTTTCTATTCTTGTTTTTTTTTGCTTCCCTCTTCTGTGTTTGTGAATCCAAATGACTCTGATAGTCTCGAAGTTCCCTTGCCCTTGAAAGTACCGTTGATGGCTTATGGTGATGGATATCCATTTCTATGGTAGTGTAGCTTGCCCCTTTATTTCATAGTGTAAATCTGGAATGAGGAAGATCCTATTTGTCATACTTCGCTTGCCTTCAAATAAAGGTACATCATCGATACGGGTCAAAGGTAAGCAGTTACCGAAGAGGTAAGTAAGTATTTTAGGTTTTAACTTTCTTTTCTTTTAATTTTAGTTTAGATCACTAACACGACAATCTCCCAATTCTTTTATCACTCTTTTCAATTTCTTTGTATATATATCCATTTTCTATTTTGTTCACCTTCTCAATCTACCACTTTCTTCCTAACTTAACTTTAACTTATTTTTTCTTTTCATTTAAAGAACTAAAAGAAGAATTTTAAGAGAACTTGCAAAACAACTTCCATCGCTAATCCCTCCTTGTGGATCACAACCCGCATAGCCACTTGCTATTACAGTAGCATTGAGTAACTTGCATTCTTTATTTTTAAGTTCTGAAATTCTTTATTCTTGTGTGTAGATAAAAATCTCAATCAATTACAAATATATAGCAATTCTCAAGTAAATATAATTATTCTTTTAATCATTTTTTGTATAATTCAGAAAGGTAACCCCATTGTAACATGTTAGGCATCGGTAATGTTATAGTGCTAAAGTAATCCTTGTATGTATTACTGAATATAAATATTATTATATTATATCACTGGTAATTAAACGTGTATTATATATTATCGTGATTATACTGCTATTATAGTATATATTATTGTTTCCTTCATTTTACCACTAACTAGGTCACTTTCTGACCACCCTAGATTTGCATGCCCAGGTTAGTGATCTGAGGTATCATGGTACTTGATGTTTCCCAAGATAGTGTAAGGAGACCCGTCACTCTTATTACTCATAAGCATTTTTATTATTTTATCAATACTTCCATATTTGTTCTTGTTTTCATATCTATCATGACTACTGACCCCTTTTACAGGTATTCTTATACTTATTTAGGCTTAGTGTATGTATATGAGGTTATTTATGTTATGTGTATGTACGTCGTCGTAACATCCCTGTATCCATAGGAACAGGACGTTACAGGTCTCCTCAAATCCAACGCCTCTAGAATTACGCGAATCGGACTCTGGGGTGCTCGAGATATCGCCCGAAAACAAATCAAATAATATAATAGGTTAGAATAAGGTCTAGAATCTAATGATCTTATTTATCAGGGGGTTGAATATAATTTTACCTTAATGGAAACAGGTGAAGTTCACCTAGAGGGGATGAATAGGTGACTTGCTAATCTATTGCCAAACAATGTGGAATTAAAAACTATTATGCAAATTAAAACAAATACACAATGTATAACCAAAGAGTGAAGTCGAATTCTCAGTAAAGGGCTCTGAACTTTCTCCTCAAGGTTCCTTTATACTAAGAGTTAAGGTGCTACTATAGCTCCTTTGGTTAAATATAATTGTGAGCACACAAATACAATATCAAGCATCTAAAAGATGAGCAATAATAACAATGCTAGATATCAAACAATCCAAGCAAGTATATCAATTTGACACAAGTAAAAATCAAGCATATAAAGATAAGAGCAAAATGAACATGCAAGATATTAAACACAAGTGAGTAAAAAGAGAGATAAGCAATTGCAAACATGGGAGAATTATTTCGAGGCTCGAGCCATTTGTTTTACGTCCCCACCTTCACAGCAATGAAAGATTTTCACTATAATCGATCCCACAAGATCACTCGGTGTCGCAACACCTACAATGAGCTCCCTCAAGAACTCTTGGACCCGCAAGTCCCTCACTGATTCCCACAGGAACAACATACGCAAACCCGCAAGCTCGCTGAGGCCGCAACTTCTATAACTCCTCAAAATTACAAGAAGAAACACGTTGTGATCACTTCTCTTGATCATAAACAAAAATCATTTGCAATAAACGATTCCTATAGGATGGGTATAGCAATGGGTAGCTCAAATTTGTGTGAGAAAAACAACAAAGATTTGAAGAGGAAAACTCAAGAAATCCTTTTGATAAAGTCAAGAAAACAGTCTTGATAAACTCTCTTTTTTGATTTGAAAGTTAAGCCCAAAAACTTGTTGAAAAACTTCTGTAGAAGATAGGAAAATAGCTTTAGAAAACACTTCTCAAAATCTTACACAAAACTGGCCCAAAAGTCCATTTTATAGGTCGTCCTAAAACTAACCGTTTGGGGCCAGATTGACCTGTCGGTCGACCGGCCGATTGGCAGGCCAACAGTCATAAAAACAACTGTAGGGTTGTCGATTGAATACCCAATCGACCGGCCCTAAAGGTACAGAGAAACTTTTCTCTGTCGGTCAACCAAACGGTCTATTGCCACCCAACCAAGAGTTGGGTGAGCCAGTGGGTCGACCGTTCGGTCGATCGAGCCTTGCTAAGGTCGACCGGTCGGCCGAGCAAAGGCTATAGGCTTGTACATGTTTCTTGTGCATGTCGGTCGATCGAACGGTCGACAGAGCCATGCTTCCGTCCACCGCTCGGTTAGCTGACAACAGCCCAAAAACAGGAATTATAGGATATAAAACTTGGACTTTGAAGTACCTATAAATTCCAATAAAACTCCATAAATTTCACAAAATAAGTTCATGTAAATATTTGAAGTACAAATATGTGTGATCAAAAATCAACACATATTACAAGCAATTGAACTATTTTTGAGGCATAGAAATTAAAGCTTAAAATAAAAATCGTATTTTCCAAAAACCAACTTCTAAATGAAAATCTGATTTTTTTCAAAACTTGTATAAATACAAAAACAAGATATTGAAACACAATTGAAGCATAGTGTGTAAGGAGATGATCCAGTACACATAATAAATGAAATATACTGGTTGTTGACAATAAGCTCTAAAATAAATTTTGATAAATACAAAACTTTAAACATATGAACTAAACTCATAAAAATAAGTTTTTAAACAATATAAATCAATAATATATAATATACATATAAACCATGTAAACTTATTTTGATGAAATCTATTCATGAAACCGAAGTTGTATTCTTTGAAAACCAAAATCAAATCTATATTTTTCAAGAACTAAAACTATTTAGCATTAAAGTTATGAAATATTTTGTATGTGTGTGTATATGAGCTTGAGCAATCCATAACTAATCTATCATTTACATTTTATTGAAAACAAAATTCTTAAAGTTACAAACATGATTAAGTCTTCTTGAAAGTCTTCTCTTGAAAATCTTCTTCTCCATCTCGACTTGGTCCAAAACTTGATCCATGAGCTAGACTCCTCTTTGAATACTTGATACGATCTTGAAGCGCGAGCTCTTGAATCAACACGTGCTAGCTTCAAAACTTGACTTTGAATCTTTTATTGAAGCTAAACACCGACTATGATCTTGATTGAATATCTGAAACTTAATAAACACAAGATCATTAGTACTATAACTATATGAGCTAATCACTATCAAAACTAGAGTGATGGGCCTTTGGGCCAACAATCTCTCCCTTTTTGATGATGACAAAACTCATGGAGTTATATATGCATGGATTAAAGATAAGCTTCACAGAAACTCCCCTTTAACTCATGCATAAAAATAAAATATATAGATATTCAATAAAGCGTATAAACAAAACAAATATGCATAAAAAAAACATAGCTTGCATATATAAACTCTATAAATTTCTCTCCCTTTTTGTCAATTCATCAACAAAGGTAAGAACAAGAAGAAAAAATGCATATGCGATATAAATTCATGAAGAGGAAAGACATGAAGTTAACTTTTTCTGTATACATGCATTACATGAAGAAAGAGATGACTAGACCCTAACCCATATATGCATAATATATAATGTATAAATGGAGTGTTAAGCTCCCCTTGCATATAGGTAATACATATCAAAAAAAATTTAGAAAACCAATTTAAAACAAATTTTAATATCCATTGTAACAAAATAAATTTTGATACCATTAAAAACAAATTTTGATAATTCTTTTAGTTAACAAAACAAATTTTGATATCACATGAAATCAAATACTACTTGTAGATAAACATAAACATTATCTTATAGATAAACATGAAATCATTTTAAGTTAAAATTTTTTTATTTTTTTAAAAATAATCACAAAACTAATGCATAAGCTTATAAATATACCAATTAACATTTAGAACTAAATCAAGCTTTGCATAAAATAATTTGTTCTAAAAAGAATATGTATAAACATTGTTAAGCAAGCACATGAAATCATATATATGTATGTATGATCAATTTAAATTTCATTTGAAATATGATGCATACATATATATAGAAAACAAGTATGAATATACAAAATTCAATTTTCATGATAAGTATGTGTATAAATCAAAACTATCCACCCTATCATGTACATATTTAAAGGAATATTCAATTTGAGCATACACAGCATGTCACTCAACCAACCGCCCTTAAAGGGTAGAAGTTTTCAAAAATAATTATTTTAAAAATAGTTTAGCATATATTGAAAATACTACCAAGTGAAGAATAAGTAACTAGTTTTAAATAGTTTTTGAAAACTAGTTAAACATCCTTCAAATAAGAAATAAATCATGTATCTCATGAAACATGCTAATTACACAAAGATTGACACTCAAGATCTATAAAGTATAAAATGTGCTCATGAAATCAAAATCATGAGTAAATATAAAGGTGAGTGCACAAGAATCATGTGAATAACATATTCATGAAAATAACTCAATAAGATTCAATCAAAACTCAAATGAAATTATTTTTCTTAAAACATGATATATCATATAGTCATGCAAGAATCATCAAAACTATGACATACAATGTACAATCAAATAGATAAATGAGTACACAAAAGAAATAAGAATATAAAACATGAAGAGCAAGTATAACTCAAGAATTGTCCACGTACACACAAGTTTTAATTAGATATGCATATCAACATATGATATAAACATATAAAACAATATATGCTTTAACTAAAACATATAAAAACATGAGTCCAAAAAAGATGGGCATGTAAATTCATTAAAAAAATGAATAAAGGTTTTCAAAAATACATGCATAGCTAACAACAAATCAACTCAACATTAAGTACAAAATAATATATGATTGAGTCTAAATTACTTCACTAGCATTTAAAAATATTTTTAAAAGTGAGGATGAAATGGTTACCGATGTAGCCAATTCATTTCTTCAAAACACGGTGGTCTACCCACCAAAATTCCTTGATAGCAGTGCATCCAAGATGTGTTCGTCACACTTTGATTGTATCTACTACCAAGGCACCAATCCTCTCACATTTTGTAAGAGCCCACACCTACATTAAAAACAAGTGATGGAAATTTTGGTGCCCATATCTTTTTGGTCTATGAGGGTTAGTAGTAATAGGAACCAAAATATTTTTATTTGCAAAATTTAAAGAATTTAATATATCAAAACAAAATCTTGCAAGATGGCCTTTGCAGCCACAATGTGTACATGTGTACACTTTAGCATACATGTGAGTGTTATGAGTATGAGCATGACGTGCATGAGATGTATGTCGTAGGGTATGTGCATGAACATGTGGAGTATGTTTCTTGCGAAACATAGATTCCAATTTAGAATGATTAATGGCATATTGGCTCAAAGTGGAGCCCAAACAATCAACTCTATTTTTCAAAATATGAATCTCATTTTTATTAAAAGAGGATGCAATATTATTAGCATGAGAAACATAGCAAGAATGGGAATCAAAATCAATTTTCTTTTTGGAAATAGAAATCTTTTCTTTTTCAATTAAAATAAATTTCTTCTTCAAAGATTCATTTTCATTTAAGACAATCTCCTTGTTTTCAAAATCAAAACAACTTGATTTTTCAAAAATTCATTTTCTTTTGAAATAATACTCAATTTTGAAGAATCAATTTTATTTAACAAAGTATTATTTCCTTTCTTCAACTTCTCATTTTCAACTTTTAACAAATCATATTTTTTAAGAAGTTTATGACAAAGCAATGCAAACTCGTCATAAAACAATTATCATCTTCATCAAGCTCAGATTCAGAATTTACCTCAATGGGGTCACCCTCTTGGACTATGTAGCATATGTTGGAAGCATCACTTCCTTCATCTAAGTCACTCTCCTTATAATATTGCATTTGTTCACCAAGGGAGATGAGAGTGTTCCATACTATAAAAGCTGAATCAAAATTAGAAACTCTAGATAGATATTCATCATTTAGGGTTGACTTTAGAGCATGGATGGCTTTTGCATTAGCCTCAAGTTGCTTGTCATTTAAACAATATGAATCTTTGATTATGGTATGATAAACATGAATACGTAGGGCTTAAGGTACATAGACATTTTAACTTTCCAACTTTGAAAGTTAAAAATATCACACATGGGTGGTGCAATGAAATTCATGTGTGTGTATAAACAAATATTGTGATTAGAAAAAATGAGGATCTTGAACTCTGGGTTGTTAGACTCAAATTAAGAGCAGCAAGCTCTGATACCAATTGAAGTTCACCTAGAGGGAGGTGAATAGGTGACTTGCTAATCTAATGTAAAACAATGCGGAATTAAAAACTATTATGTAAAATAAAGCAAACACACAATGTATAACCAAAGAGTGAAATCGAATTCTCAGTGAAAAGCTCTGAACTTTCTCCTCAAGATTCCTCTAGACTGAGAGTTGAGGTGCTACTATAGCTCTCTTGATTAAATACAATTGTAAGCACACAAATACAATATCAAGCATGTAAAAGATGAGCAACAATAACAATGTTAGATATCAAACAATCCAAGCAAGTATATCAATTTGGCAAACTAAATATCAAGCATATAAAGATAAGAGTAATATGAACATGCAAGACATTGAACACAAGTGAGTAAAGAGAGAAATGAGCAATCACAAATACGGGAGAATTATTTCGAGGGTTGAGCCACTTGCTCTACGTCCCTGCCTTCACCGCAATGAAGGATTTCTACTATAATCGATCCCGCAAGATCATTCGGTGTCGCAACACCTACAATGAGCTCCCTCAAGAACTCTTGGACCCGCAAGTCCTTCACTTGTTACTGCAAGAACAACACACGCGAAACCGCAAGCTCGCCAAGGCCGCAACGTCTATAACTCCTCAAAATTACAAGGTGAAACACGTTGTGATCACTTCTCTTGATTACAAACAAAACTCTCTCACAACAAAGGATCCCTATAGGATGGGTATAGCAATGGAAAGCTCAAACTTATGTGAGAAAAACAAGATAAATTGTGTGGTGAAAAAACTCAAGAAGAATCCTTTGAAAAACTCAAGAAAATACTCTTGATAAACTCTCTTTTGATATGAAAGTTAAGCTCAAACACTTACAGAGAAAACTGTAAAAGGTAGGAAAAACTAGCTTTAAAACTTCTCCAAAAATCTTGTTGAAAATGGCCAAAAAGACCCTATTATATAGGTTGCATAAAACTAGCCATTGGGAGCCAGAAATGATCTGTTGGTCGACCGGCCAGTCGACCGGCCAACAGTCATATTTATGACCATTGGGGTTGCTGGTCGACCGCCCGATCGACCGCCCCCAGGCCACAGAGAGGAATCCCCTCTGTCGGTCGACCGAACGGTCGACCGTCATTACCCAAGACTTGGGTAGTGTCAGTCAATTGACCGGTCGGTCGACTGGCCCTAAGCTACGGTCGACCGGTCAGTCGGCGGAGCACAGGCAAAGGACATGTGCATATTTCTTGTGCTCATCTGTCGACTGAACGGTCGACCGATCTAGGCTTCGGTCGACTGGTCGGTCGACCGCCAACTGCCCATAAACAGGATTTATAGGATGAAAATTTGGACTTTGTAATACCTATAAATTTCAATAAAATTCCATAAACTCCACAAAAATAAGTTCATGTAAATACTTTAAAGTACAAATATGTGTGATTAAAAATCAACACATATTACAAACAATTTGATCTATTTTTGAGGCATAGAATTTAAAGCTTAAACCGAAAATCGTATTTTCCAAAAACCAACTTTGAAATGAAAAATCGATTTCTCCAAAACATGTTCAAATACAAAAAAAGATATTGAAACACATTTGAAGCATACTGTGTATGAAAATAATCCAATACGCATAGAAGATGAAATATACTTGTTTTTGACAATAAGCTCAAAATAAGTTTTGATAAATACAAAACTTAAATACATGATATAAACTCCTCAAAATAAGTTTCTAAATAATATGAAGCAACAATGTGTATGAATTAAATCAAATACACATATAAACCATGAAAACTTATTTTGATGGAATCTATTCATGAAACCAATATATGTATTCTTTGAAACTCAAAACCAAAACCAAAAACATATTTTCCAAGAACTAAAATATTAACATAAAATGTTTTGTGTGTGTATATGAGCTTGAGCTATCCACAACTATTCTATCCTCTACGTTTTATCCTAAAACAAAAAATCTTAAACTTACAAACATAATTCAAGTCTTCTTGAAAATCTTCTTCTCCATCACAACTTGGTCCAAAACTTGATCCATGAGCTAGACTACTCTTTGAGTACTTGATACGATCTTGAAGCGCGAGCTCTTGAATCAACACGTGCTAGTTTCAAAACTTGACTTCGAATCTTTTATTGAAGCTAAGTACTGACTAAGATCTTGATTGAATATCTGAAACTAAATGAGCATAAGATCATTAGTATTATAACTACATGAGTTAATCATCATCAAAAGTAGAGTAATAGGCCTTTGAGCCAACATCTTATTGTATTCCCTTTTAGGAATTAGTAAGCGGGGTGCCAGCTCATCTTGTGAAACACCTGGAGGCCTACAAGTAGAACCAAAATTTTAGTTGCACAACATATCTAATACCACTATAAACATATTCACCACTTGAAGTCCATCACTTTTCCCTTACCTGATGTACGTTATTCTTTGTATAGTTTATTATTTTGTAATTATCAATTTATGGGAATAGCAAGAGTATGGCAGTGTCATGACCCAGTGTTCAAAACTAAGGACAAAAGGCACATGACAAAGGCTGGCGACACATCTATAAGGGCAACTGGCCCCTATGGAGTGCTAAGCTATCTAAGTTATACGCATAAATCTGCTGCAATAACAATACTACATGTATCGCATGCATTTATGAAAAGGAACAATTGAACAAATTTCAAGATAGATCAAATAATCAACGAAGTGGTCTAACAAAATGAAACAAAATATCCAAATCCCAAAAGGTATCATTATCAGAGTACAAGCAACTCAGAGTAGCATTACATAAACTCTCACATAAATCAAATGAACTAGGATCAAGACTAGAAAAGAAATGCAATGGAGAGCCATGATCACTGATGCTCAACTGGATCCTCGTAGAGAGCTTCGTCCCCCTCCACGAAGTAACCTGTACTATCTGTAGGACCTGAGTAATGCAAATCCAGGGGAGTCAAAATCTCCCACAAGCATGTAAAATGAGGGAAAGTGTGCGTGTGTGTTACATGTGTACATCTACAATACTACTATAAAAGAAATACTAGATAAGAAAGTCGTGAAAAAGACATTAAATAGAACAACATTCATCACTGTAAAGTAATAACTGATACTCAAGGATGTGTGGCCTAACATATGTCCCTAATGTTGTTGATTATTATTAACCTAACTAATGTGGTACTTAATTGTGTCCCATACCACAATTGTTTTCCCAGATATCAAGTAAGATTGTCGTTGTTGTAACTGTCTGCCAATGTAGTGCATGTGTTTTGAAAGAGTACCGTGCATGTCCGGTATCATGGTCTAACATTCCCGGCACTGAAACAGGACGGACCGCAAGACCTTAATAACTGAAGACCACAGTCCACACAAAAAAAATAACCGATATAGTGCCGTAATCCGGGCATAACTCTAATAACTGAAAGTTAAATAACTGAATAACTAGGTAATCAGTGCTACCTTGGTTCCCCATGGTGGAACCTAAACTCAGTTAATCATCCTAAGTCCTTCCAAAATACATGACATGTATTATCAGGCAATTATCCCTTTTTTTCCCAGGTTATGATATCTTTTATGAATATGCCAATTATGTGAATCATTGTTACATTAAATATATGAGTTAGGAAAACTAACATTTGCTGCAAATACAGAAAATATATGCCAAATAGATGCTTAAATCACAAAATATATCTTCTTTTCATATGAACTGAATGACCATTGTATGCCACCATAGAACAATACCAAGTAGAACAAAGCAACATCATAACAATCACCTATAAAAGAAGGACTTGTCAAACAAAATAACAACCTTGCTTGCAGGAATGCCAGACTCCAGAAAAGTTCAAGTTAAAAAAAATATAACAAGTTGTCTCCTTCATGGTAATGGGAGTGTTGAATTCCAAAATAAGAAAAAATTGACTAAGATAAAAAAAAAACAGTAGGACTAATGGATGAATGATCAAATATCATATAAAGTCAAGACAATTTTGACATTTGCCAAAGACATGATGGGTAAGAGATTATTGCCAAAGACAAGATTTCCTAAACATTTGATAGTTGCTCTAGTGCCATTGACCTGGAACACCTATGAGAAAACTAAAGACAATTCTCTTTACAACATGAAACATAGAGCAACCTTAAATAAGAAGAAATTTTATCATTAAAATCATCATTAGAAAATGTAGTGAACTTCAGCCCCAAGGATTCTTTTTGTTTTCAGCAACTATTTTACCCAACATCCATGCTAAAAAAAATGAACTTCTCCCAACAACAACAATTAGAAGTCTCTATAAAAAAAGATATTCACAATTGGCCAATCAGCTATCCATTAACACAACCCCATACAGCAGGTAAGCACAATAAGAGAAAATCCCTAAATCAATCAAATCTCGGATTAATCAGATCTGCACAAAAATGAAGAAGAAATGCACTCACATTAAATAAATAGTAATTAAGATAATTTCATGGACATGCTAATTATAGGATATCACAATTACAGTCTGCAAACAATACCAATCATGATCCTAAACAATTTGACCAAGAAGTGAAATTGGATAAAGATTAAAATCACACACAACATGCAAAAACCATTCAAGTATCCAAATATACAAAATCTAAGAAAATCTAAACACTCACAGTAAAAACAGTAGGACATATTTTATTTAAAAAGAATTAGAACACTCTCAGCCATAGCCATAAGTATTATAGTCTACAACGCACAAATTATCATGAAACTATGGTTGCTTCTAAGTCAAAAATTATCATAAATATCCACTAACTGAAAAAAATAAATTCTTTATGCTTCCAAAACAGTAAAGATTAAAAATAAAAATGCCTGCCTAGTGAGGTTTTGAAAAGGGGAAGAAGATAAGAAGGAGATCGCGTTGAAATCTGACAAGAAAGCGTCTTCAATAGCCGACAAGTCTCTCCTCTTCAAACCCTAAGTTCCCAGGTGCTGCTAATAGAAATTGGTGGCTGAAATATTTAAGGGATGAAGGGAAAACTAAGGTATTAATCACTAATCCCGTATTAAGGCCAAATTGGCCGAAATACCTCCACCAGAAAATATTCTCAGAAAAATCTGAAAACATTCCAAAAAATCCAAAAAATTATAAGGATAAAAAAGTTTAACTATACTGAAAGCTAATTCATAACATACATGAGTGTGTCAGTCTATATCCATCTCAAATCAATCCCAAAAAAATAGAAAATCAAATAGTTAATAAAAAAATAGTTTTGAAAGTTAGAAAATATTTTAATATAATAATACAACATATTAATTAGGATTAGGAAGTATAAGGGTTACAGGCAGGTTTAGAATTCAGGAATACAAAAGTACATGAGTAGTAGGGGTACAGTTCATTGTATATAATATAGGATAATAGTTATAGGATTATCGTAATATGATAATCACAAGTCAAGTGTTAAGCAAGGCAGGTGACAAGTGATAATATACAAATGTCAGGTGATACCACGCAGGTGGCAAGTAATAATATATAAATGTCAGGTGATAGCATGCAGGTTTCAAGTGATGATAAGCAGGTGTCAGGTGATAACAAGAAGGTGATAGGTGTCAGGTAATAGCATGTCAGGTGATAACACAACAGATATCCACTATTTTATAACACAATACAAGAAACTGATACAGGGGATCGGTACGAATACAAGAAAACAGTACCAATACAGGGGATCGGTACGACAATACAGGGGATCAGTTCGAACACAAGAAACAGTATCGATACTGGAGATCGGTACGAATACTAGAAAATAATACAGTTTTTGAAAAATGATTCAATAAAAGGTTTCAAACTCTTCACAACTATTAAGAAAGGAATAATATTTATAGTATCAAGCAGGCAAGCAAGTAAGCGACATCCAAGCGGAGCTAAGTAAAGCTAGAGTGAAGCTAACACATAGCACTAGACGGCATTATATTGAGCGTGATTACTGCTCGCAGCACTGGCAAAACGCACACGATGGAGTGAGTGTATGAACGCTATACTATAGCGCGTGGCAAAGCCGCGCTCGCAGTGTAACTGCACTCAAAAAGAATTAGCGGCAAAACGCTGAGCGCTAGATCTGCCTACCAAGCGTAGATAAAAGACCTGACGGTCTGAACGCACTCCCCCTTTTGAGGAAGTAGGTAAGAGCCCAAAGGATTAAAGGGCCGAAATGCTGAGTAAGTACATGTAGAAGTGTTAATATCAAACACATACATATAACAAATATTAACTAAGCTATCAGTAGAGTGGTGAAGCCCGAAGGCTAAGCGAGGAAGAAATAAAGTCAGCGAGGAGACAAGCGAACAATCAAGTGAAGCTAAGCAAGCTGGAGCGGAGCTAGCACACAGCGCTAAATACTATCATGCTCGGCGTAATTACCACTCGCGGCGAAGCCACGATAACGTACAGCTATCGCTCACGACGTAACTACACTCGGACGGATTTAGCGACAAAACGTTGTGCGCTAAACTCGCGTACCAGGCGAAGCTGAGATACTGCGAACGGTCTAAGCGCACCCTCTTTCGGAAAAGTGGGCATAAGAGGGCCATAAGGTCTAATAGGGTCAGAATGCCAAGTAGATACCTGTATAAAATAATGTTAGCACACACAAGCACACATATAAACATGATATAAAGCAATAATAAAGTGAAGCTCGGAGGCTGGGTGTAGAGCCCGGAGGCTGACAGGGCCCGGAGGCCGAGTAAAGTGCCTGGAGGCTAAATGAAGTCAGCCATGCATGATATAAAGCAATAATAAAGCACATCGCAGATAGTGTATATGTATATGTATTAACTATACTACTACAGGCCTTCGTCACAGATCTAATACATGTATAGTCCTACGCACTTAGCCACATACAAATGATGGTATACAATTTACCAAAATACAACTAAAGCGTGGGGAAATACGAATATACAAATTCTCCAAAATACAATTTAACCCATCGAAGCGGGGAAACACAGAAATAAGGTGAGGAGACTCATCTAAATCTTTGGAAAATGCCGTAAATTTGAAATTCGAAGAACAAGCGCACATGCCACCAATATATTAAAATATTTTTTATTTCTAGAGAGAGAATAAGAGAGAGGAGAGAGGAAAGAGAAATAAGAGAGAAGAGAGAAAGCATAAGAAGATAGAGGAAAGAAAAAGGAAAAAAAAGAGAAGAGAGAGGGGCAGAGCCCCCTACTCATGGCCCAGGGACCCCACGACCAGGCCGGCTGTGGGCCCAAGTGTCAGCTCGCCAGCCGGCGGCGCCAGGCCCTGGTGGCCACCGGACAACCAGAGGGGGAAGAGAGAGTGTGGGGGTGGCTTGGAGGTGAGGTCATGGTGATGGTGGTGATGTTTAGGGGTGGTGATCGAGATGTAGATGGTAGAGAGGATGGAGGAGGTAAAGGTGGTGGTTGTGGTGGTGGTGGGTGATGAGATTGGGAGGTGGTGGTGGTGGATGTTGGTCGTAAAGGGAGGTTAAAGATGGTGGTGGGATGGGTGGTTGGTGGTGGTGAGGGATTTTAGAGGAGGAGATGGAGGATGAGGAGGAGTTGGGGGGAAAGGGTTGCCACCTGGGTCGCTCGTCAGCTAGAGGAGATGTCAGCGTTAGGCCGGCGGTAGCTGTCGGTCCAATTGAGAGAGGGAAAGAGAGAGAGGAAGGGAGAGGAAATTAGAGAGTGAATGAGAGAGAGAAAGAGAGGGTGAGTGAGAATTGGAGAGAGAAGGGGAGAGATTAGGGGAGAGAGTGAGAGAATTTTGAGAGAGCGAGATGTATGAGGCTGCATCACTAGCCAGTAGAAGAGAAGGAAGAGAAGTAAAGGAAAAAAGAATAGAAAAGAGAGAAAAGAAGGAAAAGAGAAAGAAAAAGGGAGAAGATATTGGGGGGGGGATTGTGTGGAGGAGAAAAAAAGGAAAAAAAAAAGAAAAATGTATGGAGTAGAAAAAGAAGAGGGAAAGGAAAAAAAAGAAAAAGAAAGAAAAAGAAAAGGAAACGGAAATTACCTGGTCTAACTCGGACTCGGAAAATACAGGAGAAATACTGGAAAACTCGAAAATAAAGTAACTCGAAAAAAGTCCCCAATATTCTCTAAAATAAAAATATTATATTAAGGTGCACGGAGAAATCCGATTCAAGAAATTTAATACCACTATCAAATTAATAATCCTGGAATCGGCTGGTGATACCGGATGACACCAAATCCGGTCGAGTTTTTGTCAGAAAAATCTTCAAAAATATATTAAAATAGTAAATATGATTTTAAGAAATAATGTGAAAGCAGATTTTAGAAATTTAACTCCATTTGTAAATTTATAGTCCTGGAATCGACTAGCGATACTAGTCGACACCAATTTTGAAGAAAATCATGAAAAATCTAAAACATTAGAAAACAATATTTAAAACTAAAATCGATCAAACCTGACTATCAGAAAGGCCAACAAGCAATACACTAGGATCGGGTTTCCGAATCAGACTCGGACTAACTCTGAGTTCAGGAATCTTGATCTAATGTAAAACAATCGCATAATTAATTATAAACAAAAACAAATATGAAAACTAAATAGAAAAATATGATCAAAAAATCAGAATACGTATCTAAGTACGTATTTTGGGAACGGGGTGTTACATTAGTTCTCCTTATTGTATTAGAGAATAAAATCTATTTTGATCCTTATTGAAGTGCGCCTCAAGATAGAGGTGTTGTGTAAATCTAAGATCTGGTAATATCTTGGTGGCTTGTAAATCCAAACTCAAGAAAGAGTCTTGGCGGTTGTAATCCTTACTTCGAAAAGAAGCTTTATGGTGGACTCGTAAATCATAGAGTGGAGACCTCTAAGTGGTGGATGTAGGGAGTTTCCCGAACCATCCTAAAATTATTGAGTTCTCTCTGTTGTTGTTATTGTTGCTTATCTATTGTATATATTATTCTTGTTATTATTGCTCAGTTTTGTTTTATGTTATTTCTACCACCTAACTGAACTCTCTTACCAGCAGACTGACTGTGTTTACAATTTTGATATATATTCTGTGTGTTAATTTTTAAATTACCCTTAACCCTATGCACCCCTTCGTCCAACAATAGTTACACGCAGCCTCGAGGAGAGAGGTGGAGGGGCAGCGAGGGAGGTGGACATGGGTGGAGTGGTCACGGGCTTGGGCGGTAGCGTAGAAAGGATGGTGAAGAGAGAAAAGGAGAAGGAAAGAAGAAAATGAGGGTGATAGTGGTGGTGCATGGCTCTGTTGCATAGAGACGACTGAGAGGAGTGAATGAGAGGGATGGAGATGGCGGCTTCAATGGCTGTGTTGGGAAGAAAGAAAAGAGAAGAGTTAGGGTTAGGGTCACGATTAGATTAAGATTAGGGAAAGATTATATAGGAGTTGGGTTTTGGGTTGGATTAGGGTTTAGGAATTTTGGCTGATAAAATGAGAAGGAAAAAGATAAAATGAAAATGATATTAATCTAAACATATTAGTTAATTACAATTACATATTAATAAAAATCATAATAATTAATGATAATAGTAATTAAAAAGAATTAATGATAATAACTCATATTAGAGATTAAATAATAATTAATACAAATTACATATATATATTAAAATACTATCACGGTATTATTAAACAGAGGTATTATATTTGTTACCGTATAACGATATTTCCCAGCAACTTCAGTGACATGAACAATATGTTTATCAGGTAAATTTCATATACAATGAGTTATGTTTTATAAGTAGTCATGATTTTCGGGATTAATAAAGATATGCAGGCATAAACAGAATAGTTCGAGGCAAATACTTAATCACTTGTACAATAATCTAAATCATGGAAGTCGTAATTGCCTATACATTTTTACACAATAGAAAATAGAGTAAGCATTGTAAATAAATAATATTGAATCTATAACATTGCCAACATGTATAAATAATATAACCTTTATTAAACATAGTGAAAATAATTTAACTCATGATATATTTTTATTTCTTTAGTTTATTATTAATTATTATGGTGAAAAATAAATTATAGGTCAAGTAACATGTATAACGTGGTGGTTGCGGCTGTGGGTTCGCACGGGTGTGGTTAGAGGAGAGGGAGAAGAAAAATCTACATATATAGGGTTGTATATATATGGGCAGTAGGCTTTGGGCTAGGTTTTCTTGGGCCAAATGAAAAGGAAAGAAAGGGAAAATGGGGACAAGAGAAGGAGGGAGATGGAGTAGGTTTGGGCTTAGTTGGGTTAAGGGAAAGAAAATGAAAGAAGAAAGAAAATGAAAGAAGAGGAACTAAATGGACTGGGAAAATAATTGACCATAACAGTAACTATAACAGTAATAATAATAACAATAATACTTTATAATGTTAATCCCAATGAATAAATAATTGGTAAAAATTATAATATGAAAGTATACTAATAATTATTAATAATAACTTATATTGGTAAATGATTTAACCTCTTAATACATAATATATTAATAGATATTAAAAATAAGAATAGAAAATTAATAAATAAATATATAATGATAAGTATAGCCAAATAGGTATTTAACATACAATCCAGTATCATTAATAGGGGATATTACAACTAATGTGAAAGCTAGAGGTTTAACAGCTTTTGCATGTGCTAAGTGCAATCATGATTCCTGTGAAAGTGAGTTAGAATTTTTCTCAATTTTTTCTTTTCTTTATTTTGCTCGAGGACTAGCAAAAGATAAGTATAGGGGCATTTGATGAGCATTAATTTATGCTATATTTATACTCTCAGTTATCTATTTTATGTATCAAAATAATGCTACTTGAATATGTGTTAGTATGTATGCAGTGCATGTGCCCAATCTACCAGAAAAGAAGAAAAAGCAAGTAGAACGGACTGATTTCGCATAAAAGGTTGAAGATCAAAGGGTGTTTTCCGAACATGTTGCGTATTTTGATCATAACTTCTTCTTATCGAACTTTAAAAGAGATCATTCAAGGTATTTACAGAAAGAGAATTCAAAAATCTACAACTTTTATGTTGAGTGCTCTTGCTGATTCACACATTTGACTGGTCGTATCAATCATTTACAGAATCTGTCCAAACTGATATGTAATAAATTATTGTTGACATTTTTTCTTGTAAAAACTCAAATATTATATGCTGGTGGGATGTAAGATTTGATTCATTTGTTCAGAATTTGATTCATTTATTGGAAATTTGATTTATTTGTTGGGGATTTGATTCATTAGTTGGAATTTGATTCAATAGCTTGTTGTTAGAATCAAATAGTTAGGATTCATATCTGAGCCTATAAATTGAAGGCAGAGAGCAACAAAAGAGGGGGCCAGTGGAAGACTCGTCAAGAGACCGGAGGAATTGGGAGATTAATTAGGGGCTTAGTGGTTAAAGAGAGTGTTGTAATTTTTGTTTTCTTAGAGAGAGCTTATGTAATGATTTTGTACTTCGAACATCATCAGCTACGAGCTTAATATAACAGAGAAGTTTCTTCTACATTTAAATTATTTTACTGATTGTGTTTTTTTTCATGCTTCTGTTTTCTTTTTAATCATTTTTTTTCTAATGCAGGAAAGACGGCTCGAGAAGCTGGACTCTTCATAATGGAACTTGACGAGATCTAAGACTTTGTGCTAATCCGAGTTCCATTTTTTCTATCTCCCTCCCTCTCAATCTTCTTTTCTTATTTCATTCATTTCCAAGTAATACATCTCGAATGACAGTTAATGTTTATTCATCAGTTTTTTTTTTTTTACTTTAACTTCTCTCCCATCCAAATCTTGAAATGCCAACTAGATTAAGAATAAAGCTCAAATTTTAAAACTGTGACTGTCTACAAGTCTCTTTGATTCAAACCTCTTCTTGCCACTATGCTATTTTTCTAAAAGTTTAAAGTAAGGATTTGTGACTTTTAAGTTGTGTTCAAACAACGATGGGAAATTTTACAACATCTGAGCCGCAACACCTGTAACGAGCCCAAACCTTTTTTTTTTTCTCCTTTTCCTTTCCTTCCCGTGACCACCAAACTCGATCATTTCTGCTTCTCTTGATTTAGCATTTTCCTGATCTCGTTAGATAAAAGAATTGACATGACCTCCTCCAAGATGAAAGTTTTCTTTTGTAGAGCATGGTGGTGACGATATGATCATATTACTGTGGAAGCGATCTGAGAAGTATTAATGTCTTGTCCTCCTCATTGATCATGACATCAACAGTTAGAGCTCACGACTTGTTGATGAAGTTTAGATGCTCTAATACCGCTGTCCCTTCCTTCATGTGTAGCTCATATAGTTGTTTCTGAGATACATCTTGTTGGAGGGCTTTTCGTCATATACAATTGTAAGTCACTAGAGGGGGGGTGAATAGTGACAAGTTAATCTAAAGCAACACTAATGCGGAACTAAAACTAGTACAATGTAAAAACTAGTAGGCTAACACACCAAGTATAACCAAAGAGTATAGTCGAATTCCCGGTGAAGGGCTCTGAACTATCTCCTCAAGATTCCTCTAGATTAAGATTTGAGGTGATACTATGGCTCTCTTGGTTAAATACAAGTGTGATCAAAACAATCCCAAGCAAATATATATATATTATATATATATATATATAATATATATATATATATATATATATATATATATATATATATATATATATATATATATATATTATATATATATAATATATGAAGCACAAGGAAATATCAAGCATATAAAAGAGTTGAACAATAAGAACATACAAGATATAAAACATAAGTAAGTTGAGAGAAAGATGAGCAATCACAAACATGGGAGAATAGTTTCGGTTTCGAGCACATTGCTTTATTCTCCGCCTTCAACACTATGAAGGATTTCTGCTATAACAATCCCGTAAGATCACTCGGTGTTGCAACACCTACAACGAGTTCACATTAGAACTTCTGGACTCACAAGTCCTCACTGTTCCCGCAAGAACAACACAATACGAACTCACAAGTTCGCTGAGACCACACTTCTACAATACTCTCCAATACAAGGGGTGGAACACTTGTGATCACTTCTCTTGATCACAAAAATAACTCTTACAAATAAGGATCCCTAGAGGATTGATATAGCAATAGATGGCTCAAGGTTGTGTGAGAAAATAAGATAGATTTGTGGAGGAAAACTCAAGAAATAGCTTTTAAAAAAATACAAGAGAATCACTCTTGTAAACACACTTTTGATATGGAAGTTAAACTCTAAAACTTGTAGAGAAAACTCTGTTAAAGGTGGAAAAAAACTAGCTCCAAAACTTCTCTTAAAATCTTACCAAAACTGGCCCAAAATACCCTAATATATAGGCCGCAGAAAACTAGCCGTTGGGGGCCAGATGATCTGTCTCGATCGGCTGGTCGACTGATCGGGGGTAAACCGCGCACAAAAAGTGTATCTGTTGAAATCAAGATTTAAAGTGTGTGCTTAGGCTTTCTCAATACTTCTGTTATAGTATAGAGGCTAAACGGGTCGAATTCACAGGGACGGAAAGTGATAGAAGCTTACCAGTCGATTCACGTGTGTGTGTTAAAGTTTCTCCTATGTTTTAAAGAATCAAATGGAAAAAAAAAAGTGGAAGAGAAGAGTACGGTGAAAGCAAAGAAGTGGAAAATATTGAAGAGAAGGTATTTGTGATTTTGAGATATATCCAAAACAAAGTAAAAAGGAAAGAAAACTCATGGCTACTAACTACTAATGACTCCACTAACTATGTTAACCTCTTAGTGATAGTTGCCTCACATGTATTCTTGGTCATCACTAGTCCTTAGTTCAAGAGTGTTTCAAAGCATGACCCATAAGATAACTCATCACATACTCAACAAACAAGTGCAAGCTACACTTAAATCATCAAAACTAAACAAGAGCAAGTATGGAATAAAGTAATGTTAGCTTGTTAGAGAGTTAGGATGTTAGAGTGTTAGAATCCATCATCACCATCAATGGCTCTTGCAAGAGCAAGGTCAAGTAGAGGCTATTAGATTCATGTGAATTATCAAGTAAAAAGTTAGTAAGTTAGTGATTAGTAGTTAGTTGCCATGAGAGAAAATTAGCTAAGCATATAAAAGGAGTTAGAGAGAAAAAACAAAGAGAGATAAAGAGAGAACCTTTCATAGATTGTCACCTTTCATTACAAGCATTCTTACTTTTCACCCATGTACTACTCTCTTTCCTATTACAAGATCTACAAAAATGAAAAATACAAAGAGGAAGAAAAAGAACTAACCTAAACTACCCTAAAAACTACAACATGGAGAAGAAAACCCTAAAACTATCCTTAAAATTCCTCCTCTCTTTAGCTCTGAAAATCCCAAGGTATATATAAGCGAAAAGAGGCACCAGGGAGCGTGTACGGAGCCGCACGTCAAATCATGACGCACGGCTCCAAGCTCTTGCCATGAAAACGCGGCTTTTGCCACGTTTTTGCGGCACTTCTGGGGCCGCACGCGCGGCGTCGCTTGCTACGTGCTCCCCACTTGTCTCCCTGTCGGCTGTACTTCTTGGATTCTGGAGTTGAGAACCCGATTTTTGACGAAACCATGCTCCAAAGTCAATGGCTATTTTTGTAGGCTTTTAATCACCAATTAAATGGGATTTTTGGGCTTCTTCATTTCATGCCATGAACCTAGAAACATACAAGATAGGTGTTATTAACAGGATTTAATATTAAATAAATGTGAAGATGTGGTATGAAATATGCAATTTTAGAGACTAATCACACACTCATACTTATCTTTTGCTCGTCCCGAGCAAAACAGAAAAGCTAATTAAGAAGATTATTACACCACTTTCGTAGGTGATGCGATTGCACTGAGTGTGTGTAACAAACCGTTAAACCTCTAGTTTCTCCTAGAGGAGGAGTTTTGTCTCCTGAGTGTTTTCAGCCGATTACACCCACAAAATCTATAAAGAAAGAAATCAAATGTTAGTATTGAAAATACATTTTGAAATAGAGAAAAGTGTTAAAATATTTTTTGTGAAAATTTAAGTGATTCAAGTTCAAAGGTTAACCAGAAATTATTCTACTAACTAACTAAGTCTAAATGCAAAATCTTTATAAATTAAATGTAAAAATTTAAAATTGAATCGATTCTCTGAACTTTCATAAAACTCTTAGAAAAATATGCATTTTGTGAATTGTGAAGATTTTTGGGATATTGACACAAACTTTCATGCCATTTATTTGTTTATATTTATTTTTTCCTTTTTCCCCCTTAGTTTTCTTAGGCTTTCTTATTTACCCGGGTAGTGAGCCTTTAGCCGGTGACTTCCAAACCAGATAGTTTTAGGGCACTATCTGAGAAAACATCCCTGGGACTTAAGGACTCGAGTAAACAAGGCCACAAAACTAAAGGGGATTATTTTGTTCTTGTCCACCGTTTTAGGCGTGAATAATCATGATCTGAGGCATAACCACCAGCTTCAATAAGTGCTTTTTATTATCATCATTTTTTCCTTTTTTTAATATTTTTATGATATTTTCAGTCTTTATTTCAATCTCAAAAAAATTGTGTAAGTGTGAAGTGCATATATCTAAGGCAAAAAACTCAAGATCAAATTATCTTTCAAATCTTACTTTCTTATCCTAAAATTCAAATAAGATCTATTATTTTGACTCAGTTTAAAAAATTTATAATTTAGGTCTTCCTAATTCCTAAAATAATCTTAATTTTCTTAAAAATAAATCAAAACTATTTCTCTTATGTTAAAAAGTTTTGTAAAAAGAAAAGAAAAATCTAAAAATTTTCTAAAAAGAAGTGTAAAAGAAAGAAAATTAAAACTAACTATGTTAGTAAATCCTCCTCCACACTTATCTAATGCATTGTCCTCAATGTAACGTGAATGTATATATGCATAAAACAAAATAGGGAAGGAAAAATTATCTCATAGTGGTGGTTTCGGTGGTGGTCTAATTGGTCCACGAAATGCAGCCCAGTTCAAAAAAATTTGATCTTACAGAAACCCACCAGTAACCTCTCTAATACGACCAGTTAAAGAATGATAAGTGAATGGTCTTATTTAAAAAATTATCCCCATCTAATTCTAATTTTTAAAAAGAATTACTGATTCATTTTCTTCAACATCCTTATCCAACAATGAAGTGTGATTTTAGGAGATGATGATTGGAATCAAATGGAACAGGAACAAAAATCGATATCGACTCGGGAATTTGACTCAGATCAAGTTGAGATTCAAAAGGGGAGTCGAAATTGGTTCAAAAATAGGTTCTAGACCAAAGAATTGATGTTACACACTTTCCCCACAATGAAGTGTGATCATAAGGTATGGGGATTCAATTTTACAGTGTACTAATACAGGATTCAATGTTGACTCCGGAATAGAGAAAAAAATATTGTAAAGTGTAATATCCCCTATATTTAATATCATATATATTATTTTTTAAAATTTTACCTGATTCTACCTATTATCTTATTATTATTAATTAACTCGATTTAGTATCATTATTAATATTATTATTGTTTATGACTTGTAGACTCTTATTGCTTATATTTAGTTATGTTAAATTATTATTGATGGGTAGTATTATCTTTTTCATTCCAAACCCAATAAACTCAGCCTATTCTCCTTTTCCTTTTGTTTTGTTTTCCTTTTTATGCTAAGCCCACATGAGCCAAGCCCACTTCCTTATTTTCATTCATTTTCTTTTCTTTTCTATTTTTCTTTAAGCCAAAAAATTAAGCCCAAGCCCACTCTCTATTTCTTATTCTTATATTACTTATTTCTTTTAACTAAAGATCAAATAAATCTATAACCCATTACCATGAGATCCTTACCCATTAACCAAAATCCAATGCTAATCCTAATCAAAATACTATCTTATCAAATCTTTTTCATTAATCTTAACTAATCCTAATTTAAATCCTAACAAAAATCATATCTAAATCGGATCTCCTTGAGATTTTTAACAATCTTCAATTCTAATCATAACTACTAAATTAGGCAATCTAAATCTAATTGGAATTCAGGTTTTAAAATTGTCTTATAACCTATATAAAGACTCAAATCCTTTCTTTCTCTTCTACCTCAAGAGCAAACCCTAATCCAAACCCTCCCCACTTCCATCTTTCCCTTCTCCTCAAGCAGATCATGAACGAAAAGGGCTTCGAGGAACAGGGATGAGGAGCAAATAAGGAGGAACAACTCAAGTAAGTAGATCTAACTTGTGAATTTAATTTCAATTTTTTCTTTAAAAAATTAAATTAAATTAGAACCACAAAAAAATTAATATTAATTTCAGTAATCTACTATTCAACTTACCTATACCCGTATAGCAAACCTCACTACAACATAATTATTGATTCTAGAAACTTACCTAATAAAACTTTTATATGATCATTGTTTTAATTCTCCACAAATCCTTGATTTGAATAAATCAAATCCAAGTCAGTAAATTAGTTTTTCTTAGTTAATATAATACAAATAGTTTATTCATACCACGTCAATTCTAGGGTCATCTATGATTTTTTTATACATCAAAACCAATCAAAAATCCAATTAAAATACATATCTAAATTTACACACCTTTAAAAATTCTACAATTTGAAATTTCAATTTGAAAAAAAAATAATAAGAAGAGAGAAAAAAATTTTGGCCTGCTCCGGCCAATGGCCAAGAGCAGCGCCCTGCCACGTACAGACGCCCTTGAGTGCACAGTGGGCTAGGCCGGCCCACTGTGCACACTCCCATAAAAAAAATCTGCAGGCCAAACAGGTATGGCTTGGCCTGGCCAAGCTGGGCCAAGGCCGGCCTGGCCCTGGCTGACCCGGGCCAGGCCTGGAGGCCACAGACAGCGTGGCCTTGGGCCCTATTTTTTTGTAAAAAAAACAGAGAATTTTCGGACCAGGCCCGGGCCTGGCCTAGTCCGGCCTGGGCCTGAGAGGAGGTGGGCTGTTGCAAAAAGAAAGGGAAAGAAAAGAAGAAAGAAAGGTGAATTGGCATATTAAATAATTTATTAAAAATATCAAAATAAAATAGAAAAAATATAAATAATAGTGTACAATATTTCTACAATCTATGATAAAAATTTTAGACAAATAGAAACATAAAATTAAATCAAATCACCCACTTTAAACCTTTCCCTTAATGTTAGATTCAAACCCGTTAAGTATTTTAATGATTTAAAGTCTATTAAAATCCAACAAAAAATTAGAAATTAATTAAATTTATCCTACTAATTCATGTAATCAAGAGGATCATATTCCCAACCCCAAAACTAATTAATCAAGATTAAACCCCTTAAAACTCTCAAGTAAAATATACTTTTAAAAATCTAACAATTTCTATTAAAATGAACCATGTAGATTTATCGGGATCTTATGATTTCAGCGCTTTGGACTTGTGATCGAGTTCAGGTGAGTGTTTCCCTTCTGTATAATTTTATTAATTTTTATTTGTGAGTGTTTCTTTTTTTTTGTGTAATTTTATTTAATTGTTGTTGTGAGTGTTCTTCCCCCTTCAATTAAATAAGGATTTTGTGATAAATGATTTGATTATTATAATATATATTATATATATATATATATATATATATATATATATATATATATATATATATATATATATATATATGTTACTTGCTTATTTTTTATGACCATCTACTTTATTTTTACCTGTATGAGTACCTGTATATTTCATGTGATCATCTGACTTATTTTACCGGTGTGATTAACTGTCTTCCTTCATGAGACATTGGTGAGTCTGACCCTATTTAGTAGTTCATATGAGAGTTTACAATATCATTGCATGTGTAGAGGATTATTACTTTGATTCTAGGCTAGTTGTCATACACTTAGACTATGACTTGGATGATTTGAGATTGGCCTAGTTCATAATTGTAGATTTATTTGAGGTATTTATCGGACATTTATTTGATGATGTTTCAGACAAGGATTCATTTGGACAATAAAGATGGATTAAATAAGATGTTACCTTAAAATTGATTTATCTTGATGCTTAGATTTATATATGGATCTAGAGTTCAATTTGGATTTACATGGAATCTTGATTCGTACTTAGATGAGATCAATAATAGCTGGATTCTAATCATACGGGAGAATACCTTACCTTAATTTTGATCTACCACATAATAATGATTTTGAATTATTACTTGCAAAGTATTTTATTGGATATATTCACTGATAAATTATTTGAGTAATGATGTTTATTAATATCGAGGTGGAGTGTAGAGACTTTCTAAATTCATATAGCTTGAGGATGTCTCACTCCTTAGATATTATCTTGATCAGGATTGAAACTATTGGTGATGTAACTTAGACTATAATCCAATTTAGATCTTGGATTTGACTGGTTCATGATGGTGGTTATATGAGTGAATATCTGGATGACATTATCAGTAGATTTCATTATTCTTATTGATGGTAAAACATGTAAAGTTCGGTCGGATATGGATGATTGATTAAATAGGAGGTTCTTATTAAAAGGACGGGATCTTGGACTTGTCAAGTAGATTCAATTAGATTGGAGTTGACTTGGGGGTTGTGGAATAGACGTTTGATTGAGATTTTACCTGCACAAAATACAAAATTTCAAATTTAAAATAGAGATGTGCAAGTTACTCAATTCTACCGCGATAGCAAGGGCTATGCGGGTCGTGATCAAGGAGGGACTAGCGATGGAAGCTTTTTTAGTGAGTTTTCTTTAGGCTACAAAGTATGGTTAAAGTTCTTCTTTAGTTCTTTAAAAGAAAAAAAAAGGAAAATGTGAGTTAAAGTTAAAATTAGGAAGAAGATGGTAGATTAAGAAGATGGGAAAATGAAAAATAGATTATATACAAAGAAATTGAAAAGAGTGATAAAGATGGTTGGAGCTGTGATATTGAAACTAAAGAATAAAAGAAAAGAAAGATAACCTAAAAATTACTTACCTCTTCAGTGCTCATATACCTTGGATCCATTGCGACGACTTACCTTGTCTTTGAAGGCAATCAAGCATGGCGTATAGGATCTTCCCATTCTCGATTCACTACGAATAAAAGGGCGAGCTAAACTAACAAAGAATGGTTATTCATCACCATAGGCCATCAAGAGCACTTGCAATGGCGAAGCAGTCTCGAGGCTATCGAATTCACTTGGATTACAAACACATCAGAGGAAAGTAACGAAAACAAGAATAAAGAAGAAAAAGAAACTTTGATTCGATTCTAATAAAAATGAAAGAAAAGACTTACTTACACCGGTGTCACCCTCAGTACAAGCTTGATCTCCTTCCTCCATGAAACTCGTTTCTCCACTCAGTTACATAAAGAAAAGTAAAAATTACATAAAAAAACTAAGTTACAAACTAAAGAATTTTTGAAAAGAGAAATCTAAAGAAAAACGCTAAGCTTCCGTTTTTGGATGCCCCCTCTCTGTTGCTCTGCAGGGGTATTTATAGGAGATGGAAGAAGTAGAGTCCCGGTACAACTCTCCCGCGAAAACACATCGCCAGTCTCATCCAAAGACCCGCGGAAACGCGGCTATGGCCGCGTTTCCGCGGTATAGTTTGGCTTCTGGCCACGCGTTTTCTCGCGTGCCTCCTCTGGTCCGTCCATTTTGATATATCCTTCTGGATTCTGTATACCGACTCTCTATTTTGAAAATTCGGGATAACTTGGGAAGCAAGTTATCATAAATCCTAATCTTTTTAAAACGAATTTTTATCTTTGCACTCTTCTCTTTTATCTTTAGCTTTGTCCTGCAAGCAACTAGGGTTGAGTAGAAGCCATCATTTGCTCTTCTTTTAGCAATTAGGAGTTCTATCTTATCCTCCCTTAGATTTTAAATAAAGAGTTTAAAAATCCAAGTTTAGATTAGGTTAGATAATATAGAAACTTCTAAATTACTACAACTTTTGCACATGGGCTTGCACATGGCTTTTGGGCTTCTGGGCTTCATTCAGGCTTTATTTCTTTATTTTTTAATTACTCAAGGCCTGCACATATTAATAACAAAACTTTAGTAATAGTACATAATTAAAAGAATAAATAGGGAAACATGATAGCAAATATAGTGATAAATATGCATTTTTTACTACCTATCACACCCCCACACTTATCTTTTTGCTCGTCCTCGAGTAAAAATAAAAAAGAATAAGAAAAAGAAAATTAATCTATCCTAACTCACTTTCGTAGGCATCACGGTGCACTTAGTACGTGCAACAAGCCGTTAAACCTCTAGGTTACCCTAGAGGACGAGTGTGTCTCGTGAGGTTTTTCAGCGGATTACACCCACAAAATCCATAAAAGGAAAATGTTAGAGATTTAATTATTTATTTATATTATTTTGAAAAGGAAAGAAATATTTGAAATATAATTAAAGAAACTAAGTAATCTATAAGTTTAAGATTATCATTTTTATTCATTCTTGAACTTAGTCTTTATACAACAATTGTTATCAATTTTAGATAAGGATTAAAATTGAATTTTTATATAGTCTCTTTCGTTACCCTAAGTCATATGCATCCTTGTGAATCTTTACTAGAAGTCTTTAACTTGGACTCTCATGCCTTTTTATTATTATTTCTCTTCTTTTTTTTTAATATGTATAACTCATCTAATTTTCTTTTGTATAAGTATCAAGGCTTCTTGAGGCCCTCATACCTAACTAATTGACTATTAGATGTGTTATATATAAATAATATTTTCTGGTTTCTTAGGCTTTCTAATCCACCCATGTAGCGAACCTAAAATCGGTGACTCCCAAACCGGTCGGCTTTAGGGCACCGGGTGAGAAAACACCCACGGACTTAAGGACTCGAGTGAACTAGGCCACAAAACTAAGGACTTTATTTATAAAATCACCTTTAGGCGTGAATACTTATACTTCTGAGGCATATGTATCCAGCTTAATTAGTAAATTTTTTTGTTTTTTTGTTTTTTATATTATTATATATATTTTTATAGGCACAAGAGTCTTTGTCTTAGAATCCTAGATGTGTAAGTGTATTAGGTATGCACATTTCATTAAGGTAAAAATCAAGACTAGTTACTTATTCAATTTTTCCTCCTATACCTAAAAAATCCAACAATTATTTTATTTTGACCAAGTTTTTAGAAATCCTAATCATGATTTTCCTAATTTTTAAGATTAACTTAGATTTCTTTCAAAAGATAAGTCAAAATATTGTTTTCTTTTTCAAAAAGTTTTTTTAAAAAAATTTGTTAGTTAGTATCTACCTATGTTATTATGTTAGTAAATCCTCCCCACACCTATCTCATACATGTCCTCAATGTATGAATGAATGTATGTAGCATGAAAAAGAAGAAAAGGAAGGAAAATATTACCTTAAGGTGGTGGTTCCGGTGGTGGTCTGATTGGTCCACGAAATGCGGCCCAATCGAATTTTTGTGAAATTCGGAGGAACCCACCAGAAATCTCTCTTGTATAACCCACTAAAATGATGTGTATGAACATTTTTTATTAAAAATTCTACCCCATCTAATTTCCAAATTTCATAATTATTTTCAGAGTCAATTTTGTCAACCGCCTTGTCCCAAAATGGAGTGTCAAAAGATAGAATGATTGACTTGGACTGAGAAAGTACGGGAACTAATGCCGACTTAGGAAAGTGACTTAAGTCAAGTAAAGGTTCAGGAGTCGAGCTTAGTTCAAGAAGTGGGTCCAAATCAAGAAGTTGAAACTCAAGTCCACAATCATTTTCCCACAATGGAATGTGACTTAATATTGGTGATTCAAGTTCAAGAATGACAGGTGTGGGAATCAAAACTGACTCTAAAAATTACTCAAATCGGTAGCAAAACAGGAGTCAATATTGATTCAAAAGTTTGAACTGGATCATAAATTTGAGAATCTATGTCACATATCTCATTGAGTTCAATATCATAAAAATGAGAACTGGCCAATTTGTCAATGGGACTTTCAAAAGTATGAAATTGGTCAAGTTCAATATGATGATCATAAAAGATTGGCGATTCAATTTCATAATGAATTGGCACAGGATCCAATGTTGACTCGAGAAAATTGAAATCAGGTGAAGACACCGGAGTCATTATTGAATCAGGAAGTAGAATTTGAATAACCAAGTTGAGGGTCAGGATCATAGTCATTCTCAAGTTCTATTTCAGGAAATGAATAACTTGCCAAACTGTTAATGTCATTTTCAAAAATTGGAGTTTGGGCAAGTTCAAATGATTGTATTGAAATAGAATCTTGTTTTCCAAAGCAACGTGACTCTTCGGCTCTAACAGAATGGTTAGTGACATCAGAAATGGTCAAACGGTGAGAACGTAAAGTTTGAACCATCATATCTATGTCATGACACGAGCGATTCTAGCCTGAGTCATAGCTTCAAGCATTTTTTCATAGTCGATTGGTTCATCGTTTTGTTGTGATTGGACTTGAAAAGATGAAGTGTTGTTGTGACAATCGTAGTGAAATTGTGAGTCTGTCAGATTCTGTGATTGTTGCTTGGACTCACGCATCATCATGTCCAAGATGATGGTTTTTATTTTGTGATTGTTGCTCGGACTCATGCATACTCATTTCCATCATTTTCAAGATTGATGGTTTTCTATTTTGAACTGTGGAACTGAGTATGAATCTTGGAAATATTGTGGACAAGGTGCATAAGGAGGACAAGTGGTTGAAAATTGAACTCGGGGGAGGCGAATCCCAATGGACTCTGTGAAGAGTTGAAATTATTGTGGAAATTATGGTCATAAGATGGGGAGCATGGGTATATTCATTCGGATAAGACCACTCCGGCACACTAGGTTGTTAAGGTTATGATATGCCGGGTTGGTAATATCCGAAAAAGAGGTTGGTGTGTAATATGGATTACCATTAAAATTGGAATAATTGTTGTAAAGCCATATCACACAATAAAACACAAACAAAAAAAACAAACAAATAAGAAAACAAAAAATAAAAAAAATTCTAACCTAAGTTAGGGTAGACCTATGACCTAGATGACTCCTAAACTGGTTAGACGTCCACGGGAGGTATAATGCAGACTTTGACCACAAGCTAATCAGCCAGGTCAGGGCAAGATTGGTGGGAGGTTATTCGTAAAAAACGTTCCTTAATAAGTAACCACCAATCTTCGGGCTTCGGCCCTTAATCCCCTTCCTAGACACTGATTTGGCAGGGTCAAATTCCAACACCTTTCCCCCTTAGGATAATCTCCTAATTGAGTTCGAGATGTCCCTAGGGCCAACGTCTACTCATTTTAGTTAGGCTTGGGTTAGTGAGTGAGGAGATGTTTGTGAGCTAAGGAGGGTAATGACTTCCCCACCTTATCTATTTATAGGACAAGCCCTTAAGTCAATTAGTGCAGTGTACAAGTATATAGAAAAAAGTAACATTCAAGCAATATTTCATACAAGAATGAACCTTATACTAAATGCTATGCACACATACCTTGGCTCCAGCACTCTTCAACAGTAAATAAAAAATGAAATGAAATAGACACGTGCCTAAATGCAAAGTCTAAATCATTTTTAGCATTTACAATCAACTTTTTACTGTTGTGTTAGAAATATAGATACAGTGAGTCAAATAAGAGATAAATGCTACAGAAATTCAGATTTTCAATTCAGCCAACCTGCAAAAATACAGGTTAGTAGTTCACTCAGTTTTGCCACTGGAATGTAACAAATCTGAGGGCTTCTGGGCTCTGCTTTCTTGAGCAGAGTCCAGGGCCACTTATATGTCCACTGCAACAGATATTCCTTGTTGTTAAATCTGTACGAAAAACAAGAAGAAAATTAACCAAAATGTAAACTTTTAAAGAGATTAACTTACCGTCCCTCCCCGGCAACGGCGCCAAAAATTTGATTGAGATTTACCTGCACAAAAATACAGAATTTCAAAACTTTAAAATAGAGATGTGCAAGTTACTCAATTCTACCGCGATAGCAAGTGGCTATGCGGGTCGTGATCCACAAGGAGGGACTAGTGATGGAAGCTTTTTTAGTAAGTTTTCTTTTAGGCTACAAAGTATGGTTAAAGTTCTTCTTTAGTTCTTTAAAGAAAAAAAAGGAAAATGTGAGTTAAAGTAAATTAGGAAGAAGATGGTAGATTAAGAAGATGGAAAAATGAAAAATAGATATATACAAAGAAATTAAAAAGAGTGATAAAGATGGTTGGAGCTTGTGATATTGAAACTAAAGAATAAAAGAAAAGAAAGATAACCTAAAAATTACTTACCTCTTCAGTGCTCAATACCTTGGATCCATTGCGACGACTTACCTTGTCTTTGAAGGCAATCAAGCATGGCGTATATAGGATATCCCATTCTCGATCTACACTACGAATAAAAGGGCGAGCTAAACTAACAAAGAATGGTTATTCATCACCATAGGCCATCAAGGGCACTTGCAATGGCGAAGCAGTCTCGAGGCTATCGAATTCACTTGGATTACAAACACATCAGAGGAAAGTAAACGAAAACAAAAATAAAAAAGAGAAAGAAACTCTGATTCGATTCTAATAACAATGAAAGAAAGAAAAGACTTACTTACACCGGTGTCACCTCAGTACAAGCTGATCTCCTTCCTCCATGAAACTCGTTTCTCCTCTCAGTTACATAAAGAAAAGTAAAAATTACATAAAAAACTAAGTTACAAACTAAAGAATTTTTGAAAAGAGAAATCTAAAGCAAAACCCTAAGCTCCGTTTTGGATGCCCCCTCTCTGTTGCTCTACGGGTATTTATAGGAGATGGAAGAAGTAGAGTCCCGGTACAACTCTCCCGCGAAAACACATCGCCAGTCTCATCCAAAGACCCGCGGAAACGCGGCTATGGCCGCGTTTCCGCGGCTATAGTGTGGCTTCTGGCCACGCGTTTTCTCGCGTGGCCTCCTCTGGTCCATCATCTGGGTATATCCTTCGGATCTGTATACCGACTCTCTATTTTGAAAATTTGGGATAACTTGGGAAGCAAGTTATCATAAATCTAAATCTTTTTTAAAACGAATTTTTATCTTTGCACTCTTCTCCTTTATCTTTAGCCTTGTCCTGCAAGCAACTAGGGTTGAGTAGAAGTCCATCCTTTTCCTCTTCTTTAGCAATTAGGAATTCTATCTTATCCTCCCTTAGATTTTAAATAAAGAGTTAAAAATCTAAGTTTAGATTAGGTTAGATAATATAGACACTTCTAAATTACTACAACTTTTGTACATAGGCTTGCACATGGCTTTTTGG
>JAVJIF010020847.1:0-69375 GCA_038442645.1 Agave tequilana | reverse complement strand
GAAAACAGTTTTTCTGGGATTAAAAGTTTATCTTTTTGGCTCATATAAAATCCCATAAAATACTTAAAAATCTACAAAAATAGTTTTACCAATATACTTTGATATACAAACATGCTTGCACAAAATCAAGGCATGTTATAAAAGATTGGACTATTTTTGTAACTTGGAAATATTTGGCTCATGATAAAAACTGTTTTTCCAAAACAATATTTTCCAAAACATATTTTTCCAAATCTTCATCAAATACAAAAAAAAAATATACTTTTAAGGCATAGTGTGTATGGATATGATCCACTACACAATCATAATGAAATATCTATGTTTTTGTCATAAAGCTCTAAACTTGGTTTTGGTTAAAAGATAAGTACATGAGAACCACCAAAAATCAAACTTGTATTTTTTCAAAATGAAAAATCTTTTCTAAACTAAAAAATCTTTTATGAAAAGACAAGTAAATCAAGAGTTTGTGTGTGATATATACTTGAGGCAATCCCCAACTATCTATCCTTTACATTTTTAACTAAAACAAAAACTAAATCTTATACCTAGACACAAGTCTTCATCTTCTTGAAGTCTTCACTTGAAGGCTTCTCATCTTCTTGACTTGGTCCAAGCTTGATCCAAAAGCTCCTTGGATCACACCGTGCTAGCTCCAAATCTTGATATTTGTCCTTTGTTGAGCTATGCACCTACTAAGATCTTGATAATGAATCTGTCACTAATTAAACACAAGATCATTAGTAAATATAACTTCATGAGTTGATCATCATCAAAACTAGGGTGATAGGCCTTTGGGCCAACAATCTCCCCCTTTCTGATGATGACAAAACACATGAAGTTATATATGCATGGATTAAAGTAAAGCTTCAAAGAAGCTCCCCCTTAACTCATGCATAGCACAATATAATAAATATATACAATGAAGCTCAAAACATGTATGCAAATGAATGGAGATAAAACATGCAACAAGCATAAATCAAAATCTTTTTCTCCTATTTGCAATACAAAAACATATATGCATAAATAACAAGGAAGACAAATACTTCTCCCCCTTAAGCAATGAAAACATGCATATAAACTCAAATACTTCTCCCCTTTTTGTCAATCATCAACAAAGGGTTCAAAGTAAAATCAAATCAAACAAATTTTTCTCCCCCCTTTTGTCATAAAAAAAGAGATCATAAGGGGTCAAATCAAACATATTAAAAAATTATTTTTTTTAATTTTTCTTAAACAAAATTTTGAAAGGTATCAGAGCTTTTGTAAAACAAACAATTTTTAAGATATCAAATTGAAATAATCATTTTTTTTTAAACATATTGACATTTAACAAATATGAAGTTGAAGCATATTGATACCAATAGTAAACATAATGATCCAAAATTTTATTTTTCATCATAAACTTTGTGCTTTTGTAAATGTGAGCCAATGTAAGTTAAGCACATGAAAATCATATATATATGTATGAAATGAGTATATCAATTGAAATTGATACATACATATATAATTAAACAAAAATGAGTATATACAAAATAAGTTCATATTGATACCAATTGAAACGATTCAATGATACCAATTGACATAACAATAAAATCAAGTGTATATCTCATAACCTACCACCCTTCATATGCACAAGGTAAAAGATTTCAATGAAGTATACAAGGCATAATCGCCCATCCATCCTCCCATAGATGGTAGGGGTTTTCAAAAATAGATTTGAAAATAAGCTTAGTTTGAAAAACTCTACCAAATGAAGAGATTGCACTAGTTAATATGAAAATGTTTTAAAACTAGTACGAAATCCTTCAAGCAAGGAATAAAGCAAAAAGAAATGTCAATAACTCTCAATATTCCTTTAAATCATCACACACACATTTTTTTTAAAAAATATATATTTCAAGATATATGTATGTTTTGACAACAATAAGTATACATACATATCTCTTAAACACAATTGAGTCCATATAAATAATTTGCATAAAAGGCAAATGACTCAAGAGGTATACATGTATATCTTAAAGTTTGGCAAAATATACATATACATGAAATGAAAACACATGATCATAAATCAAATCCAAAAAGTGGGAATATAAGTTTAAAATGTATGTATCATCAAAACCCAGCAATACAAGCACATTTCATGGGTTCAAATAAGCGTTCAAGCACAAATATAAATAGATTTATTTGTGGCCCATGATATGTACAAGTATAAATCCTAATGTTGACAAAAACTAACATATAAACTAATATTCAAATCATGAAGCGTCAAATTTTGAGAAAAATAGAATCATGTGTCAATCTCAAAAATTATTTGAAGAATATATAACTAGTATAAATTGTTTTTGAAAAACTAGTTAAAGATCCTTCAAATATATCAAATCTTATATTTTTCATAAACATAACTAGATACATAAAAATTTAAGCACTCATGGTCTATAAGGCTCAAAAATGATTTTACAAAAGTGTGAGTGTTAAACGATCATGTAAATAGCATTTTTATGAAAATAGTCAATGAAGCTCATAAGTCACATTTTTAACAAAAACACGAAAAATCATTTTTAATCAAAACACTAATCATCATGGTATATGTATGATTAATCCAATCCTAATAATACACATACATATCCCAATATTAAAAGAGTCTATTAATGATGTTTGCATGAAGGCAAGAGACTCACGGGTATACATGTATATTTATTAGATTTGAATTTAAAATACATATACATGAAGTAAAGCATAAAAATTGGCAAAGCATGTATAAATGAGAATCATCAAAACTAGTCTATACATATGCATAGTGGGTACAAATGAGCATGAAGAGTGAATGTATATGAATCATTTGATACTCACTAAGTGTACATGTATAAAAGCAAGGTTTGACACATTCTACATCTAAGCATGTAAATACCACATGAAGCACACAAATCATAAAACATGAACATGCTATGAATATTATGAATGAACAAGCATGAACATAAAAGTAGGAGTTTAGAGAGTGGTTACCAACTCCAAAGCTCCAGTATGGTGGTTGTCCCACCAAGCTCCTTGATAGCGATGCGTCTAAAGTGTGTTCATCCAATCCATGTGCATCCACTACCAAGGCACCAATTCTCTCACGTTTTGTGAGAGCCCTCACCTACATCAAAAGCAAAAGGTGGGGGTTTTGGTACCCATATTTTCTTGGGTCCACGGGGGTTAGTCTTATGTTGAGCAACCCAAAAATTTTTATTCTTAGCAAAATTAAAATGATCTAATCTATCATAACAATTTTGCTAAATGGCCTTTGCGGCCACAATGTGTACATATGTACACCTTAGTATGCTTATGTGTAGGAGTGTGATCATGTTGTGCAACATAAGCAAATGCATGGTTATAATGTGCATGAATGTGTGGAGTTTGTTTCTTTGAAAACATTGACTCCAACCTAGAATGATTAAAAGCACAAGAGTTCAAGTTGAACTCAAACCATCCATTTTATTTTTCAAATCTTTAATCTCATTAGTGGTGGCATGAAAAACATGATGAGATAAAGAATCATTTTTCTTATTTCTTTAGAAACAAATTCTTTTTCTTTTTCAACAAATTTTCTTTTCAAAGAGTTATTTTCTTGCAAAACACTTTCTCTTTGTTTTCCACCAAATCAATTTTATTTTTCAAAGTGGTGTTCCCTTCACATAAAATCATTCAATTTTCCAAATAAGGAAACATTCTCATTTTTCAAATCATCCTTTTCTTTTTCTAAGCATGCCATTTTATTTTCTAATGAATCTTTTTCATTAAGCATGGCATCAAAATCCTTTTTCAAATTATTGTTTCTTTTTCTAAACATGCAATGTTAGATTTAAAAGAATCTTGTTCTATAATGCATGCAAGCAATGTTCTTTTTCAAATTTTTATTTTCTTTCTTAATCATGTCATGTCTTTCAAGCAATAATTGACAAAATGTAGAAAGCTCTTCATATGACATGTTAACATCATCATCCTCGGATTCGGTAGTTACCTCAAGGGGGTTATCCCCTTGGACCATATAGCATACGTTGAGATGTCGCTTCTAACATCCGAATCGCTCCCCGCATAGTATAGATCCTTTTCGCCAAGAGAGGTGAGGGTGTTCCATACTACAAAAGCCGAATCAATATTAGCAACTCTAGATAAATAAACATCATCTAGGGTAGACTGATAGCATGAAGGGCTTTTGCATTAGCCTCAAAATTCTTACCATCTAAGAATATGCATTATTAGTAGTGGCAAGATATACATGAATGCCTAAGGCCTTGAGGTACAATGACATCTTAACCTTCCAATTTGGATGTTAAGAATGTCAAAGGTGGGTGGTGACATAAAGTCCATGGTGTGTGTACAAATATTGTGATTAACCTAAAAAGAGGATCTTTAACTCTAGGTTGTTAGACCCACTATCAAGAGCACCTGCTCTGATACCAATTGTAGGTTCACCTAGAGGGGGGGGGGTGAATAGTTGATGGCTAATCTAATGGTCAATTAATGGTAAATGATGCAAATAATGCGGAAGCTAAAAACAATTATGACCAATTAAAACTTTTACACTAAACACCACGTATAACCAAAGAGTGTTCCGAATTCCCCGTGAAGGGCTCTGGACAAACTCCTCTAGATTCCCCTTGAATGGGTTGAGGTGCCGCGTTGGCTCTCTTGGTTGAATACAAGTGCTAGCAACAATCCCAAGCAATATATCAATATGAGCACAAGGAATATATCATGCATATAAAGATGAACACAATAAATAACATGCAAGATATAACAAGAGACAAAGAGAGAGAAGAAAAGAGAGAGAGAGAGAATAGCAATCGCAAACACAAGGGTATGTTTCGAGGTTCGAGCACACTTGCTCTACATCCCCGCCTTCGACACACGAAGGATTTCCACTATGGCAAGATCCCAATGGATCTCTCCTCAGTGCCGCAACACCTACAAGCCCTCGGTCTCTCTAGTCCCGTACACACCGCAAGCCCACCGGCTCGCCGAGGCCGCACCTCAAACCACCGATTCACACACGAACTCAAAACCACCGCGAGCCACTTGCCCGCCTCCTCAAAGTACAAAGAAAAGATCTTTGGTGATCACAACACTTTGATCACCTAAAGCACTCTCACTACAACACACCTATAGGATGAATAATCAATGGATGCTCAAGTGTGGTGTGAGGAAAACAAGGATGTGAAACTGGGAGAAAACTTAAAGACTTTCTTTTAAACACTCTTGATAAAACTTCCCTTTAGATAGGAATATTTGCACTCTATTTTGTTGAGAAACCCTTTTAAAAGTCTGGAAAAACTGGCTCAAAGCTCTCCTAAAATCTTGTATCAAAATAATGACAAGACCCCCAATTTATAGGCTGCCAGAAAACTAGCCGTTGGGATCTGTCAGTACTGCCGGTCGACCGGCCCGGTCGACCGCCAACGGTCGGATTTCTGACTGTTGGAGCCACGGTCGACCGGTGCGGTCGACCGAACTTCCAGAGAGCACTGCTCTCTGGAGCGGTCGACCGGCACGGTCGACCGTCCACCAGTATACAAAGGCGTGCACGTTTTGTGCACGTCGGTCGACCGACCCGGTCGACCAACTTCAGGGTTAGTCGACTTATAAGCTAGTATAAGTCGACTAGCTGAAGCCTGAAACAGTTTTTCTGGATTAAAAAGTTTGTCTTTTTGGCTCATATAAAATCCCATAAAATACTTAAAAATCTACAAAAATAGTTTTACCAATATACTTTGATATACAAACATGCTTGCACAAAATCAAGGCATGTTTAAAAGATTGGACTATTTTTGTAACTTGGAAATATTTGGCTCATGATAAAAACTGTTTTTCCAAAACAATATTTTCCAAAACATATTTTTTCAAATCTTCATCAAATACAAAAACAAGATATACTTTTAAGGCATAGTGTGTATGGATATGATCCACTACACAATCATAATGAAATATCAATGTTTTTGTCATAAAGTTCTAAACTTGGTTTTGGTTAAAAGATAAGTACATGAGAACCACCAAACCAAACTTGTATTTTTCCAAAATGAAAAATCTTTTCTAAACTAAAAAATCTTTTATGAAAAGACAAGTAAATCAAGAGTGTGTGTGTTATATATTACTTGAGCAATCCACCAACTATCTATCCTTTACATTTTTAACTAAAACAAAAACTAAATCTTATACCTAGACACAAGTCTTCATCTTCTTGAAGTCTTCACTTGAAGGCTTCTCATCTTCTTGACTTGGTCAAGCGCTGATCCAAAAGCTCCTTGGATCACACCGTGCTAGCTCCAAATCTTGATATTTTGTCCTTTGTTGAGCTATGCACCTACTAAGATCTTGATAATGAATCTGTCACTAATTAAACACAAGATCATTAGTAAACATAACTTCATGAGTTATCATCATCAAAACTAGGGTGATAGGCCTTCGGGCCAACAGGAGTATATTGACATCTTTGCTTGGAGCAATGAAACGTGCTTTGCCTCGATCCTCAGGTGGCTATGCATTGCCTTAATATCAAACCTGATGCTAAATAGATTAAGCACCAATAATGACAGTTTCGATCTGTCATCATGGAAGCAATCAAAATCGAAGTTTATAAACTCATTGAATGCGGCTTCATTTGAGAGGAACAACAACCAGACTGGGTTGCTAATATTGTCCTTGTGCTTAAGAAAATAGAAAGATCAGAATCTGTATCGACTTTCATGATCTCAATGCAGCCTGTCCTAAGATTGAATTTTTATTGCCTATTACTTGTGTCATGATTGACAAACATATGTGGCTTCTAAAGGATGTCCTTCATGGATAGCTTTTCAGGGTACAACCAATTAAAATGCACTCAGATAATGAGAAGGATACATCATTCAAAACACCATTGGGGGTATACTATTACACAGTAATACCATTCGGATTGAAGAATGCCATTGCAACTTATCAACATGCCATAAGCATAATTTTCTATGATCATTTATGAAAAATGGGGGAATGCTTTGTTAACGACATTGCAATTAAGAGTCGTAGTAAAGCAACCATCTAAATGACCTGAGAACCGTATTCAACATCATGCAGGTTCACTAACTGAAGATGAACCGACCAAGTCATTCTTGGGAGTGTCGAGTGGCAAGTTCCTTCGATTCATAGTTACATCCAAAGGAATTCATCTTGACCCCTAAAAACTTGAGGCACTTCAGGGCATGCAACCCTCGAAGACCCTTAAAGAGCTCAGAGGTCTACAAGGCAGACTAGCCTATATATGAAAATTTATCGTAAATCTCTCGGGCCATTACTAACCGTTTACATGGTTAATGAAAAAAGGTGTCTTTTTCATATAGGATGAAGCTTGCCAAAAGTTTTTGAAGATATCAAAGAATATCTCACCAATCCTCCGGTCCTGGTAGCTCCTGTTTCAAAAAAGCAGTTCTTGCTCTATGTTGGAGCTAAGGACTACTCTTTGGGTGCTATTCTATCACAGAAGAACGATGAATGCTGCGAACAGGCCATCTACTACTTAAGCGAAACTCTGATTGGGGCTGAATCTCGATATAATCCCGTCAAGGAGTGTCTAACTCTCGTCTTCACTGTCCATAAGACATGACATTATTTTATTGGCCAAACCATACAAGTCATTTCGAGAGTCAGTCCCCTGTGCATTCTTATGATGAAACCGAGGTCCTTGAACTCTAGACTAGCTAATTGGGCCATTCTGCTGGCCCAATATGACATGACTTTTGTCCCCAAAAGGCGGGCAAAGGACTAGCTCTCGCAGACTTTCTGGTTGCCCACCACAGTTTCAAAATATAAAACTAAACATGGACTCCAGACGAGGTCATCGAAGCCTATATGAGCTCAGAAGATGATGTATGACAGATGTTCTTAATGGCGCATCAGAGAGGCCCATAAGTAGGATCATTACTGGAATGGGGGTGGTCTTTGTCTCACTCGAGAATCACATTCTTCCTCGGACATTTTCATTACCAGAGCCCTGCTTTAATCGTGTAACTGAGTACAATGCTTTGCTTATTGGCCTCCAACTCGCTCAGCAAATGGGGGTACAGTATCTTAAAGCTTATGGTGACTCCAAATTGATTATCAACTAAGTCAAAGAGCGTATGAGGTCTGTCATGAAGACCTGATACCTTACCGCCATGCTGCCATCAAGTTAGTCAACTCACTTGATGGCTTCTACATTTGCCTTGTGTCTCACCTCCTGAATACGAAGGAAGATGCTTTTGCGGCACTCACGGCTACATTGGCCTTGCCAGTAGACACCACTTTGAAAGTACACCTAGAGTGGGGGTGAATAGGTGTACGGCTAATCTTATGACAAATAATGCAGAATAAAAACTAAATTGCAACACTCTAGTGTAACCAAAGAGTGTAGTTGAATTTCCCTGAAGGGCTCTGGACTATCTCCTCTAAATTCCTCTAAATAAGAGTTGAGGTGCTATATGAAGCTCTCTTGGTTTAACACAAGTATGGCACACAACAATACAAGCATATATAAGAGATGAACAATATGATGCAATGTAAGATATAAGAGAGAGAGAGAGAGAGTTAGAGACAGTGGATCAATTGCAAATACCGAGATATTGTCAAGGTTCGAGCCACTGCTCTATGTCCCCGCCTTCACACAGAAAGATTTCCACTATATCCTCCACATAGGACTTCCCACACAGGGAATCTCCACTGAGGATTTGGTTAATACAACTTTAGAGTACACAACTCCTCTCTTAAACAATACAACTTCTACACAAAAGGCAAGGCACACAACTATCACCCTCTACACTTAGAAGGATGGGCACTTAGCCAAACAACAATCACCTCTCACTAGAGGGATAAGGCTCAAAGCCAACGACACCACAATCATCTCTACACCTAGAGGGATAACAACAAACTGAATTTGCACAATCTCCACAATCACCTCTACACTTAGAGGGATACCAACACAACCTCCACACTCACCTCTACACAAGAGGGAACTCAAATAAAGAAGGTTTATAACTCTTGGTGGTCTCACTAAAACACAAACAATTTTCCTCACAAAATAAGATCCTAATAGATAGGATAGATATGATAGCTCAAGTGTGAGAAAATAAAGAGTTTGGAAATCAAAATTATAAAGAAAAACTCTTGGGAAAACTTCTAGATAGCTATAGAAATGAAGATTAAGAAAACCAATTCCCAAGACTCTATTTTTCTTTGATTTTTCCAACCCTTTAGAAACAAATAAAGATAGAATCCTTAAGCCCAAAACTCTTTTAAAACTTATTTTTAAACACTTAGAAAGATAGGAAATTTTTGCCCTCTAAAATCATGAAGAAACTAGCTCAAGAGATGGGTTTTTATACCCTCTTAAAATTCTGCCCTTAGGCAGCAGGAAAGGTCAAAAATGCCCTTTCGATCGACGCCCTATCGACCGGCCAACAGTCATTTTATGACCCGTTGTGCCTCCGGTCGACCGCCCGGTCGAGCGGGATTGGATACAGAGTGCAGCAGCTCTCTGCCGGTCGACCGGGGCCACTTCCAAAGAGCAGAGCTCTCTGGCGGTCAACCGGTCAGTCGATCGGCCCTCCAACGTATAAGGCCTATGCATGTTCATGCACGTCGGTCGACCGGACCGGCCGACCGACTTCTGCCTCAATTGACCGGCCGTCGACCAGCAGAAGGCCAGGACAATACTATTTTTGGGATTGAAAACTTGGTTATTTTAACTTCAATTAAATCCCACAAAATCACATAAATTCCACAAAAATAAGTTCTTATAAGATCTTTGAAATTAAAATATTGTAATCACCTAGAGGGGGGTGAATAGGTGACACGCTAATCTAATGGTGAATTAATGCGGAATTAAAAACTATTTATGCAAACTAAAAATTCTTAAGCTAAAAAACACAAGATATAACCTAAGAGTGTAGCCGGATTCCCCGTGAAGGGCTCTGGACTATCTCCTCAAGATTCCTCTAGATAAGAGTTGAGGTGCCGCTATGGTTCTCTTGGTTGAATATAAGTGGCTCTCTTGGTTGAATATAAGTATGAGCAACAATCCCCAAGCATGTAACAATATAAGCACAAGTATATCAAGCAAGTAATGAATATAAATAATAAGAACATGCAAGATATAAACACAAGTGAGAGATAGAGAGAGCAATTGCAAACACGGGAGATTTGTTTCGATGTTCGAGCACCCTTGCTCTACGTCCCCGCCTTCAACACTATGAAGGATTTTCACTATAAACGATCCCACCGGATCACTCGGTGCTGCAACACCTACAACGAGTTCACACTAGAACTCCTTGGACTCACTAGTCCCTCTCTTGTTTCCGTAAGAACTACACACCGCAAGCACACTAGCTTACCGAGGTCGCACCTCTACACCGAGCTCTCACTAGAACTCGAAACAACGCGAACCCGCAGTCTGCCTCCTCAAATACAAAGTAGAACACTTTGGTGATCACAACACTTTGATCACCTAAAACAACTCTCACAACAACTCTTCTATAGGAATGATATAGTAATGGAAAGCTCAAGTATGTGTGAGAAAAACTAGGATTGAATTGGTAGTGAAAAACTCAAGAAATCACTTTTGAAAACTCTTGATAAACTCTCCTTTTGATTGAAAATATTGACTCTAAAACATGTGGATAAAACCACTGATATAAGTAGGAAAAACTAGCCCAAAAAACTCTCTTGAAATCTTGTAGAAAACAGTCCAAGGGAACACCAATATACATGTTGGCCCAAGGTTACAATCACCCATGATTAGTGTATTTTGATGATTACAAAACATATTAGTTATTTGTACTAATAACAATTGTTGTTTAAGTGTGTTTTAGATTTCTATTCATTCTAGAAGTCTTCTCTCACAAATACAAGGATTTGGACTCAAGTCAACTCCAATTGGGCTCAAGGAACAAGTGTTGAAGATCATATGAAGAAGCCTATTGAAGATCTTGAAGTCTTAGAATCATTGTAAGAAATAGAATGTTAAAGTTTGAGTATATGAAATTTGGCTCTAGGATTTGCACACACATTTGTTTCATATATTTCCTATGTTTTGAAAATGTTTATTCTAAGTTTATGCCTTAGTTTATATATACATGTACCAAAAGCTTTAATCTTGAAAATCTTGTTTAAAACATGTGTATAAACTATTTTCTGCATAATACTTAGCTATATGTATTTTTAAAATATTTTTCAAAATTTTTCTAACTCAAAACAGCCCAGTTTTTCTGTTTCAGGCCAACTTCGGTCGACCGGCCCGGTCGACGGCGATGTGTCTGGACATGCACTGTTCGTGCATGTCTGTCGGTCGACCGAAACCGGTCGACCGATGGAGAGCAAATTGCTCTCGGGTTATTTCGGTCGACCGAACCGGTCAACGGAAGAAGGAAACTGTGTTTCCTCTTTTGGGACGGTCGACCGGACTGGTCGACGGGCCCAACGGCTCTTTGCAGCTGTGCTGGCGGTCGACCGGACCGGTCGACCGCCAGGCCTGCAACAAGCCTAACGGCTCTTTCTCTTTGGGCAGTTCTGAAAAACTGTTTTTATTTTTAGCTTTAACAGATTTTTGGAGAGTTGTTGGGGAGCTTTTTCAGAGAAAATAAGACAAAAAGAAATTGTTTTTAACCTATTTTCTAACCCTATAAATAGAGGAGAAGTCTCTCTTGCATTTGACCAAGAAAATCCTCAAGTTTGTGTTGTTTTCAAAAGAGAAAAGAAAAGAGTTTTAAAGCCTTCATTCCAATTCTTTTTGAGCTAGTTTTTTAGTTGTGTTTGATTGCTAATATCACTCTACAACTGAAGTTTTCTCACCACACTTCATAGAGCCAAAAATCCTGTACTCATTCTATAGTGAAGTTGTAATTGAAGTGAGAGTGTTTGTAAAGAGTTTGAGAAAGAGTGTAGTGATCTTGTTATGATCACTTTTGTTCTTGTATTCCTTTCCTTGTGGAGCAACCTCTTCGGTAGAGGTCCTTTGTACTCGGTGGAGCTCGGTGCTCGGTCTTCGGTAGACCAAATTGTAAAGGCATCCTCGGTGGATAGTGGAAACCCTTCACGGAGGTGAAGGCGGGGACTAGAGCAAGTGTGCTCGAACCTCGAAACAAATCATCTTGTTTGCGATTGCCTTTGCGTTATTCTTGCTTACAATTTCTCTTGCTTTATATTGTCTTGAATTATTTGCTTGAGAACTAACCCTTTACTTGTGCAATCTTGTCTTGTTCACTTTACTTGCTATATTGCTTGTGTGTATTTCATCATAGCATTTCATCCTTTACTTGTTCGATCATATCTCATACAACACGGTTGCATTGCGCACCTCTAACCCATATCTAGGGGAATTGGGAGGAAGGAGTTCAGAACCTCGCAAGGGGTATTCGGCTCTTAGTCGTGTTTTGAGAGATCGTTGCATCACTCATTTAATTAAAGTTTAAAAAGATCATTAGATTAGCATTCACACCTATTCACCCCCCCCTCTAGGTGTTTTTCAATTGGTATCAGAGCTTGGACTCTAGGATTTGGTTTAACCACCTTAGAGAAGATCCTAATTTGCTAATCATTTCATTCATATTCATATAAGTAAAAATGGCCGATTGAATTAAGACCCCTCCTAAGTTTGATGGACTTAACTTTCCCATATGGAAAGTTAAGATGACCGTGTTTTTGCAATCTCTAGGTAGCCGAGTTGCAAAAGCCGTGACTAAGTCTTTTAGTGTACCCCCCGGTGACGAATCCACTTGGTCCGAAATAGAGACTAAGGAATTCGATGCTAATGCCAAAGCTCACTATGCACTTCTTCAAGCCCTAAATGATGATGACATAGCTAGGGTTATACATTGCAAATCCGCATATGAGATTTGGTCACACTTGATAGTCACTCATGAGGGAACCTCACAAGTAAAGAAGGCTAAGATTGACCTTCTTCGGTCCCAATATGAAACATTTAGCATGCAAGATAATGAAACCATAGATGATATGGTTACAAGATTTACCAAGATTACTAATGGACTCTCTTCTTTAGGTGAAGATATCAACAATGATCAAAGAGTAAGGAAGATTATCCGGGCTCTTCCTCTTTCATGGGAAGTTAAAGCAACAACCTTGAAGGAACTCAACGACAATGAAGAGATGGAGCTTATAGGTCTCATTGGGAACCTCAAAACCCATGAGATGGAAAGGAAAGCAAGGGAGGATATGGCTCCTTCCAAAAAGAAGACTATCGCCTTCAAGAGTCAAGCTACACACTCCGATGAAGATGATGAAGAAGAAGATGATGAGGAGCTCTCACTCCTTGTTAAGAATGTCCGGAGGATGTACAACAAGGCGAAGTACCAAGTAGAAGAAGATGGCAAGGAGGCAAAGAAGAAAGGAAGATTGTGTGCTTCAATTGCCAAAGACCGGGACACATTGTGGCGGAGTGTCCGGACAAAGCTAAGCCCTCCACATCAAAGAAGCCTTACAAGAAGAAGGCTATGAAAGCAACTTGGGATTCGGAGACCGAATCCGAGGAAGAAATAGACACCGCCAACATGTGCTTCATGGCTAATGAAGGCACAAGCAAGGTAATCTCTTCCCCTTCTCATGATAATGAACTTTCTATGGATGTGTTAGAAGAAGCTTTTGTTGAGTTGTCACAAAACTATGATTTCTTAAAGAAAAAGTATCTTAAAATGAAAAAGGATAATGAATCTTTAAGTCTTCAAGTTTTACTCTTACAAAAGAAAAAGATGATTTGGTTTCCACTTTGGCCACTACCAAAATGATTTTGAAAAATATAAGATTTCTTGCAAAGGTAAGGCCCTACTAATTGATTCAAATGAAGTTTCTATGCTTAAGGAAAGATTAGACTCATTAAGTGTTGTTTTGAAAGATTGTGAGTTTAACAAGAAGAAAATTGAGGCTATGTTTCCTAAGAAACAAGCCCCAAAGAAAAATGCTCATGCTCATGTTCATGTTCATGCTACACAACCTAAACAACATGGCAAAACCTCAAAACATGCTCACACTACACATACACATCATGCATTCATGTATGGTAGAGTGTTCTCATGTTCACATTGTGGACGGAAAGGGCACTTAGCCAATTTTTGCTATGATAGATTAAACATATCACGTCATAATGTTGGGTTCGAGGCACTAACTTTCAAGGATCCAAGAAAGTTTGGGTACCAAAATCAACAATTATGTTAAATGATGTAGGTACTTTCCAAATCCCAACGACGTAGAGGATTGTGGTATCTTGATAGCGGTTGCTCAAGGCACATGACGTGGGACATCAACAACTTTGCAACCCTATCAAGATATCATGAAGGTGGCACCGTCACCTTCGGAGATGATGCCAAGGGTAAAATCATCGGTATTGGTAATGTAAAACTAGGCACCTCTCCTTTAATTGAAAATGTAGTTTTAGTTGATGGCCTCAAGCATAATCTCTTGAGTGTTAGTCAACTTTGTGATAAAGATTTTGATATTGTTTTTGATAATGTTGCTTGTAAAGTAATTGATAGAACTTCTAATGTTTGTGTATTTTCCGGTTTTCGTGAAAGTAATGTTTATATGATTGATATGTTAAATATGTCTTGTAATATTACTTGTTTGAAAGCCCTCGATGATGACTCTTAGTTGTGGCATAGGAGATTAGGGCATATTTCTTTGATCACATTTCTAGGTTAACACAAAGGAAATGGTGAAAGGTATTCCTTGCTTGAATTTTGAAAAGGACCGAGTTTGTGACGCATGTCAATTTGGGAAACAAACTAAGTCTTCTTTAAAGTCAATTAAGGATATCATGACATCACGTCCTTTGGAGTTAATCCATATGGATCTTTTTGGCCCTACACAAACCAAAAGTCTAAGTGGGAATAGATTTGCTTATGTTTTGGTTGATGATTTTTAAGGTTTACTTGGGTTTTCTTTCTTGAACATAAAAGCCAAGCATTTTCGTATTTCCAAACTTTCAAGAAAAGAGTTGAAAAAGAAAAAGATGTTTCGATTTTGAGAATAAGAAGTGATAGAGGAGGTGAATTCATTAACCAACCCTTTACCACTTTTTGTGATGAACATGGAATAAAGCATGAACTTTCTTGTCCTAGAACTCCACAACAAAATGGAGTAGTCGAACGGAAAAATAGAACATTACAAGAGATGGCTAGGACAATGCTAAGTGAATATGGTCTACCACATTATTTGTGGGCCGAGGCCGTAAATACATCATGCTATATATCAAATCGTGTTTTCTTGTGCAAAAATACTACTAAAACTTCTTTTGAAATGTACTTTTCTAGAAAACCAAATGTTTCTTATTTCAAAGTTTTTGGATGCAAATGTTTGTTTTAAATACAAAAGATAATTTAGGAAAATTTGATCCTAAATCTTATGAGGCTATTTTTGTAGGTTACTCAAATACTAGTAAGGCTTATAGAGTTTTCATTAGATCATCATTGACTATTGAAGAGTCTATTCATGTTAAGTTTGAGGAATCTAACAAGTTGTTAAGAATGTTATAGAAATAGATGCATTGGATGAAGGTATGGAGAAAGTGACCTTGGAGGATGCTTCTACTATGGGAGACAAACCAAAGGATGATGAAGGGAGCAAAGCTAAAGTGGAAGAGGCACAAGGAAATGAAAATCAAACACATGAGGTGGAGCCTACTCAACCACTACCAAAGGATTGGAGATACAATCCACATCATCCCAAGGACCTCGTCATAGGTGAAGTATCAAAAGGGGTAACTACTCGCTCTAGACTTCATGACTATTGTGGTAACTATGCATTCATTTCTCATATTGAACCCAAAAATGTCCTCGAAGCCGAGGCCGATTCATATTGGTTGCTAGCCATGCAAGAGGAGCTCAATCAATTTGAGCGCAACCAAGTTTGGCACCTTGTTCCTAGGCCCCACGATAGACCAACAATTGGTACTAAGTGGATCTTTAAGAACAAGTTGGATGAATCGGGTAATGTAGTTAGAAACAAGGCTAGGTTAGTTGCCCAAGGTTACACTCAAATCGAAGGAATCGATTTTGAAGAAACCTTTGCACCCGTAGCACGGCTTGAAGCCATACGGATGACACTAGCATTTGCCTCATATAAAGATTTCAAATTATTTCAAATGGATGTTAAAAGTGCTTTTCTAAATGGATTTATTGAAGAGGAGGTGTATGTTGAACAACCCCCGGGTTTGTTGATCTTACACATCCGGATTTTGTTTTTAAATTAGATAAAGCTCTTTATGGTTTAAAACAAGCCCCTAGGGCTTGGTATGAAAGACTTTCTTCATTTTTGACTTCAAATGATTTTAAGAAAGGTAAAATTGATACAACCTTGTTTACAAAACATGTAGAAAAAGATATTCTTATTGTGCAAATTTATGTGGATGATATTATTTTTGGTTCTACTAATGAATCTCTTTGCAAAGCTTTTGAATCATGCATGAAGGATGAATTCGAAATGTCTATGATGGGGGAACTCAACTATTTCCTTGGACTCCAAATCAAGCAAAAGAAGGATGGGATCTTCATCAATCAAGCCAAGTACACAAAGGAACTAATCAAAAGGTTTGGGCTTGAAGGATCGAAAGTAAGCAAAACTCCCATGGCAACAACTACAAAGCTTGACAAGGATGAACAAGGTAAAAGTGTAGACATTAAACTTTATAGAAGCATGATTGGTAGCTTGCTTTATTTGACGGCTAGTAGGCTGGATATTATGTTTTCCGTTTGTCTTTGTGCACGTTTTCAATCTTGTCCTAAAGAATCTCACATAATTGCGGTTAAACGCATAATTAGATACCTTAAGGGCACTATTGAAATGGGTTTATGGTATCCTAAAACTGGATTATTTGAAATGAAGAGTTTTTCGGATGCCGACTATGCGGGTTGTAGGGTAGATAGGAAGAGCACAAGTGGAACATGTCAATTCTTAGGTAATTGTCTTGTATCTTGGTCTTCCAAAAAGCAAAATTCGGTAGCCCTATCAACCGCCGAGGCGGAGTATGTTGCAGCCGGAGCTTGTTGTGCACAAGTTTTTTGGATGAAACATACTCTCCTTGACTATGATTTATACTTTGATCATGTTAAAATATTTTGTGATAATACTAGTACTATTCACATGACAAAGAATGCAAATCAACATAGTAAAACCAAACACATTAACATTAGATATCACTTTCTTAGAGATCATTATGAGAAAGGTGATATTGATATTGATTATGTTTCTACCGATTTTCAACTTGCCGATATTTTTACTAAACCTCTAGATTATGCTAGATTTTCATTTATTTGTGGTGAGTTGAATGTTTGCATTATAGATTCTTAAAAATAAAATTGTTTTTTTCTATTGGTATTTTAACCCTTTTTGATGTATGACAAAAAGGGGGAGAATGAGTTTAAGAATTTGATATTTTGAATTTGTTTGAGTTTGATAAGTTTGTTTAGTTAAGTTTTGACAAAACTATTTAAACTATTGAATGCTTTATGTATTGTGCTTCCATAGTCAAATTTTATACATAGCATTATTTGAGGGGGAGTTTTCCAAACTCCTCTTCCATGTTTATTTAAATAACCTATATGTTTTGTCATCATCAAAAAGGGGGAGATTGTTGGCCCAGGTTACAATCACCCATGATTAGTGTATTTTGATGATTACAAAACATATTAGTTATTTGTACTAATAACAATTGTTGTTTAAGTGTGTTTCAGATTTCTATTCATTCTAGAAGTCTTCTCTCACAAATACAAGATTTGGACTCAAGTCAACTCCAATTGGGCTCAAGGAACAAGTGTTGAAGATCATATGAAGAAGCCTATTGAAGATCTTGAAGTCTTAGAATCATTGTAAGAAATAGAATGTTAAGTTTGAGTATATGAAATTTGGCTCTAGGATTTGCACAACATTTGTTTCATATATTTCCTATGTTTTTGAAAATGTTTATTTCTAAGTTTATGCCTTAGTTTATATATACATGTACCAAAAGCTTTAATCTTGAAAATCTTGTTTAAAACATGTGTATAAACTATTTTCTGCATAATACTTAGCTATATGTATTTTTAAAATATTTTTCAAAATTTTCTAACTCAAAACAGCCCAGTTTTTCTGTTTCAGGCAACTTCGGTCGACCGGCCCGGTCGACCGGCGATGTGTCTGGACATGCACTGTTCGTGCATGTCTGTCGGTCGACCGAACCGGTCGACCGATGGAGAGCAAATTGCTCTCGGGTTATTTCGGTCGACCGAACCGGTCGACCGGAAGAAGGAAACTTGTTTCCTCTTTTGGGACGGTCGACCGGACCGGTCGACCGGGCGCCAACGGCTCTTTGCAGCTGTGCTGGCGGTCGACCGGACCGGTCGACCGCCAGGCCTGCAACAAGCCTAACGGCTCTTTCCTCTTTGGGCAGTTCTGAAAAACTGTTTTTATTTTCAGCTTTAACAATTTTTGGAGAGTTGTTGGGGAGCTTTTCAGAGAAAATAAGACAAAAAGAAATTGTTTTTAACCTATTTCTAACCCTATAAATAGAAGAGAAGTCTCTCTTGCATTTGACCAAGAAAATCCTCAAGTTTGTGTTGTTTTCAAAAGAGAAAAGAAAAGAGTTTAAAGCCTTCATTCCAATTCTTTTTGAGCTAGTTTTTCAGTTGTGTTTGATTGCTAATATCACTCTACAACTGAAGTTTTTCTCACCACACTTCATAGAGCCAAAAATCCTATACTCATTCTATAGTGAAGTTGTAATTGAAGTGAGAGTGTTTGTAAAAGAGTTTGAGAAAGAGTGTAGTGATCTTGTTGTGATCACTTTTGTTCTTGTATTCCTTTCCTTGTGGAGCAACCTCTTCGGTAGAGGTCCTTTGTACTCGGTGGAGCTCGGTGCTCGGTCTTCGGTAGACCAAATTGTAAAGGCATCCTCGGTGGATAGTGGAAACCCTTCACGGAGGTGAAGGCGGGGACTAGAGCAAGTGTGCTCGAACCTCGAAACAAATCATCTTGTTTGCGATTGCCTTTGAGTTATTCTTGCTTACAATTTCTCTTGCTTTATATTGTCTTGAATTATTTGCTTGAGAACTAACCCTTTACTTGTGCAATCTTGTCTTGTTCACTTTACTTGCTATATTGCTTGTGTGTATTTCATCATAGCATTTCATCCTTTACTTGTTCGATCATATCTCATACAACACGGTTGCATTGCGCACCTCTAACCCATATCTAGGGGAATTGGGAGGAAGGAGTTCAGAACATCGCAAGGGGTATTCGGCTCTTAGTCGTGTTTTGAGATATCGTTGCATCACTCATTTAATTAAAGTTTAAAAAGATCATTAGATTAGCATTCACACCTATTCACCCCCTCTAGGTGTTTTTCAATACAGGCGTTCAAAAACTAGCCATTGGGGTCTAAATCAGCAGTCTGGACTGCTGGCGGTCGACCACCCGGTCGACCGGCCAACGGTCAGATTTCTGACCATTGAGCCAGCGGTCGACCGGCTGGTCTACCGTTACCTGGCAAATGACCCAGCGGTCGACCGCCCGGTCGACCGGGCCATTTCCAGAGAGCAAAGACTCTCTGGCGGTCGACCGTGCAGTCGACCAGCCCTTGGCCGTGCACGTTTGTGCAAGTCGGTCGCCGACTTCTGGCTTGGTCTACCGTCTGGTCGACCGGCAGAGACCAGTCCAGCAAATTTCAGGGATTAAAAACTTGGCTTTTCATCATAAATAAAATCCCATAAATTCTCTAAAAATCTACAAAAATAAGTTCAGTATATATTTTGATATACAAACATGTCTGAGTAAAAATCAAATCATGTTACAAATATTTTGAACTATTTTTGCAATATGAAAGTTTTGCCTTAAACAGAAATCTGTATTTTTCCAAAATAATTTTTCCAAATTGAAAACCAATTTTTCCAGAACTCCGCAAATGTAAAAACAAGATATTCTAAACACTTTTGAATCTTAGTGTATATGGATATGATCTACTATACATATATGATGAAATATCTATGTTTTTGATATTATGCTCTAAAATAAAGTTTTGATAAAAACATAGGTATATATTGAAGCTTAAAAATCAAACCTGTATTTTCTAAGACGAAATCTCTTTTATAAAAACACCTATAAATCTTGTGTGTGAGTGTATATGATACTTGAGTAATCCACCAACTAATATATCCTTTACATTTTATCTAAGAACAAAATCTTACTACAAATAAACCTAGACATAAGTCTTCTCTTGAAGGTCTTCACTTGAAAGTCTTCTTCTCCTTCTTGACTTGGTCCAAAATATGATCCAATGAGCTAGACTCCTCTTGAGTACTTGATGTGGTCTAGATGCACAAGCTCTTGAATCAACACGTGCTAGCTCCAAAACTTGACTTTAAATCCTTTGTTGAAGCTTAACACCAACTAAGATCTTGATCAAATATCTAAGACTAATTTAAACACAAGATCATTAGTACTATAACTACATGAGTTAATTATCATCAAAATTAAAGTGATGGGCCTTTGGGCCAACAATTTTCCCGTTTTTGATGATGACAAAACTCATGGAGTTATATATGCATGGATTAAAGTCAAGCTTCATAGAAGCTCCCCCTTAACTCATGCATAACAATAAACAAATAGATATTCAATGAAGTGTATAAAACTAAACAAATATGTATACATAAATAAGATGAGAGAAAGCATGCATAAACCAAAAAGTCTTTTCTCCGAAAACCTTCTTCTCCCCTTTTTGTATAAACTTTCAAAAACATTATCCTCCTTTTTGTATAAACATAAACTCAAATAGTGAATATGCATAATCTCAATTTCTAAACGCATATATAAACTCAAAATCATTCTCTCCCTTTTTGTTAATCATCAACAAAGGGGTGAAAATAAATCAACAATAAGGATGTATATGCGATATACATTCATAAAGAGGAAGACGTTAAGTTAACTCCCTTGCATATATGCATTACATGAAGAAGGGATGACAAAATCTTAACTCACATAAAGCATAATATACAATGTATAAGTGGAGATGTAAAGCTCCCCCTACACACGTGTATCACATAAAGAAGAGAGTCAAGCTCCTCAATACAAGATACACTCAACATGAATCTATATATAGAAGAGATGTTAAGCTCCCCTTACATATAGATAATATATAACAAAACATTTTAACACAAATTTTGATAATTATTCAAAGTAATAATACAAATTTTGAGATAATTACTCAAAGTATTAAAACAAAATTTGAATTTTCTTAAATCAAATTTAAGATACCACTTGTAAGTAAACAAAAATTTTAAGATAACACAAGATATTTGATACCAAATGAAGTTGGAAATTTTGATACCAAATGAAATTGAAACATGTGTAAATTTGATACCAATGAGAGTAAAGTATCTTATATTTTGATATCAATTGAAATTTAAATTAAATTTTGATACCAATTGAAATACATGGTAAATTTGATACCATTGTAATTTAAACCCAATTGAAAATCAAAACATAATGATACCATTTAGAGTATATTGTAAAATTTTGATATCAATAAACATTCCAATTGAAAATAATGCATAAGCTTATTTAAAAATCAAATGAGATATCAATTTGAAATCAAGATTTGAGTCAAGCTTAGCATAAACATAATTTGTTCTTTAAACATGTAATGATTATGATAAATCAAGCACAATCAAAACATATATATGTATCAAAAGAGAATACCAATGGAAATTGATATTATTTGAAATGAAGCATACATATATAGAAAACAAAATTTCAGTATACAAAAAAACTCAATTGTAATACCAATTGAAAATATGATGTGAATCAAGTGTATAACTCATAAAGATTCACCCTTTTCATGCACATGATAAAAGATATTTAATTTGAGCATACAAGGCATAGTCGCCTATCCATCCGCCTTTTAAGGGTTGGTAAGGGTTTTCAAAAATAAGAGTTTGAAAATATTGTACATTGAAAACACTACCAACTGAAGAATAAATAACTAGTTTAAAGTAATTTTTGAAAAACTAGTTAAAGATCCTTCAAACTAGAAAATAAATCATATATATCGCATGAATTGTACTAAATACACAAAAGTTGACACTCGAAATCTATAATGCTCAAAAATGTGCTCATGAAACAAAATCATGAGTAAACAAAGAAATAATGTGAGTATACAATCATATGAATAGCATATTCATGAAAATATGCAATGTGGCTCAAGATAAACAAGAATTTCTTTTTTATCAAAAACAAGAAAATCATAAAATTTATTTTCATTAAAAATAAACTTCAAGGTATATGTATGATTTATCAAAACTAACAATATACATACATATCCTAAACATAAATGAGTCCATAATGTAATTTGCATGAAGGCAAGTGACTCAAGGGTATACATGTATATTTATTAGTTTTGAACAAAGATTACATATACATGAAGCAAAAACATGCACAAGGATAGGCAAAATAAGCGTAAATGAGGAAATCATCATAACTAGGTTATACATGTACATGTAATGAGTACAAATGAGCAATGAAGTACAAACATATTAGAATCAAATGCTTGCTCACTTTTTGTACAAGTATATACACAAGTTTTGACAAAAACTACATCTAAATAAGTATTTATCCTATGAAGAATAAAAACAAGAACATGCTAAAAATATTATCTAAGTAAAAGCATGTAAACAAAATAGGAGTTTAGAGATAGTTATCAAAACCATTAGGGCACCTCTCTATATCTCCAAACATGGTGGTCATCCCACCAAAACTACCTTGATAGCGGTGCATCAATTTTGTATGTCCTCAAGCCCATGCATCCACAACCAAGGCACCAAATCTCTCACGTCATGTGAGAGCTCACACCTACATCAAACACAAGAGGTGGGGACTTTGGTACCCATTTTATTTTTGGTCTACGGGGGTTAGTCTTATTCGGAACCCAAACATTTTTATTAGAAAAATTAATATGGTTTATCTTATCAAAATAAAACTTTGCTAAATGGCCTTTGCGGCCGCAATGTGTACATTTGTACACTCTAGAATGCACATGTGAATGAGTGTGATCATGGTGTGCAAAGTGTGCATATGTGTGTCGTGAGTGATGTGCATGAACATGTGGAGCTTGTTTCTTTTGAAACAAGCTTTCCAATCTATTATGGTTAAATGCACAATTGCTCAAATTGAGCTCAAACAATCTATTCTATTTTTTAAAAATTTAATCTCATTTTTATCAATGGTTGCATGAAAAGCATGGTGAGAATGAGAATCAACATTCTTGTACTTTTCAGAAACATTTTCCTTTTCCTTTGAAACAATTTTTCTTTTTAAAGAGTTGTTTTCATTCAAAGCAATTTCTTTTTCTTTTTCCACCAAAATAATCTTATTTTTCAAAGAAGTATTTTCTTCACAAAGATCGTTCAATTTAGAAGGCAAGGAAATATTATCCTTTTTCAACATCTCATTTTCTTTTGAAATGCATTCCAATTTATTTTGAAAAGAATCTTTTTCTTTTAATAAGGAATCAAATTTATTTTTCATTTTCTTGTTGTCCTTTTTAAGAAACTCATATTTTTCAAGATGTTGACAAAATGATTCAAGCTCATCATAAGACATGTCAATTTCTTTTTCTAACTCGGATTCGGAGTTTACCTCAAGGGGGTTATCCCCTTGGACCATGTAGCACAAGTTGGAAGCATCACTTCCAACATCCGAGTCGCTCCCCGTATAGTATTGCTCTTGTTCGCCAAGGGAGACTATAGTGTTCCATACTACAAAAGTCGAATCAAAATTAGCAACCCTAGATAAATATTCATCATTTAGGGTACTCTTTAAAGCATGAATGGCTTTTGCATTAGCCTCTAAATGTTTGCCATTTAAATAATATGCATCTTTAATGGTGGCAAAATAAACATGAATCCCTAAGGCTTTGAGGTACAATGACATCTTAACCTTCCAAGTTTAGATGTTAAGAATATCAAAAGAGGAAGATGACATGAAATCTATGTATGTGTAAACAAATATTGTGATTAGCTATAAATAAGGATCGTTAACTCAAGGTGATTGACCCAAATCAAGAGCACCAAGCTCTGATGCCAATTATAAACACCTAGAAGGGGGTGAATAGGTGACAAGCTAATCTAATGGTGAATTAATACAGAATTAAAAAAAATTCTTAAGCTAAACACACAAGGTATAACCTAAGAGTGTAGCCGGATTCCCCGTGAAGGGCTCTGGACTATCTCCTCAAGATTCCTCAAGATAAGAGTTGAGGTGCCGCTATGATTCTCTTGGTTGAATACAAGTGTGAGCAAACAATCCCCAAGCATATAGCAATATAAGCACAAGTATATCAAGCAAGTAATGAATATGAACAATAAGAGCATGAAAGATATAAATACAAGTGAGAGAAAGAGAGAGCAATCGCAAACACGGGAGATTTGTTTCGAGGTTCGAGCACCCTTGCTCTTCGTTCCCGCCTTCAACACTATGAAGGATTTTCACTATAAACGATCCCACCGGATCACTTGGTGCCGGAACGCCTACAATGAATTCACACAAGAACTCCTTGGACTCACTAGTCCCTTGCTTGTTCTTGCAAGAACTACACACAGCAAACACACTAGCTTGCCGAGGCCGCACCTCTATACACCGAGCTCTCACTAGAACTCGAAACAACGCGAACCCGCAAGTCCGCCTCCTTAAATACAAAGTAGAATACTTTGGTGATCACAACACTTTGATCACCTAAAATAACTCTCACAACAACTCTCTTATAGGAATGATATAGCAATGGAAAGCTCAAGTATATGTGAGAAAAACTAGGATTGAATTGGTGGTGAAAAACTAAAGAAATCACTTTTGAAAACACTTGATAAACTATCCTTTTGATTTGTAAATATTGGCTCTAAAATATTGGATAATACCACTGATATAGGTAGGAAAAATTTGCCAAAAAACTCTCTTGTAATCTTGTAGAAAACAGTTTAAGGGAACCCCAATATATAGGCATCCAAAAACTAGCCGTTGGGGTCCAAATCAGCAGTCTGAACTGCTAGCGGTCGACCGCCCGGTCGACCGGCCAACGGTCTGATTTCTGACCGTTGAGCCAGCGATCAACCGGCCGATCGACCGTTTCATGGAAAATGACCCAGCGGTCAACCACCTGGTTGGCCGGGCCATTTCTAGAGAGTAGAGACTCTTTGGCGGTTGACCGTGCAGTCGACTGGCCCTTGGCCGTGCACGTTTGTGCACGTCGGTCGACTGGTGCGGTCGACCGACTTCTGGCTCGGTCGACCGTCCGATCGACCGGTAGAAGACCAGTCCAGCAAATTTCAGGGATTAAAAACTTGGCTTTTTATCTTAAATAAAATCCCATAAATTCTCTAAAAATCTACAAAAATAAGTTCAGTAATATACTTTGATATACAAACATGTTTGAGTAAAAATCAAATCATGTTACAAATATTTTGAACTATTTTTGTAATATGAAAGTTTTGCCTTAAACAAAAATCTGTATTTTTCCAAAATGATTTTCCAAATTGAAAACCGATTTTTTCAAAACACCTCCAAATATGAAAACAAGATATTCTAAAACCTTTTAAAGCTTAGTGTATATGGATATGATCCACTATACATATATGATGAAATATCTATGTTTTTGACATGTAGCGCTAAAATAAAGTTTTGATAAAAACATATGTATATATTGAAGCTTAAAAACCAAACCGGTATTTTCCAAGACGAAATATCTTTTATGAAAACATATATAAATTTTGTGTGAGAGTGTATATGATACTTGAGCAATCCACCAACTAATCTATCCTTTATATTTTATCTAAGAATAAAATCTTACTACAAACAAACCTAGACACAAGTCTTCTCTTGAAGGTCTTCACTTGAAAGTCTTCTTCTCCTTCTTTACTTGGTCCAAAACATGATCCAATGAGCTAGACTCCTCTTTAGTACTTAATGTGGTCTAGATGCACAAGCTCTTGAATCAATACGTGCTAGCTCCAAAACTTGACTTTAAATCGTTTGTTAAAGCTAAATACCAACTAAGATCGTGATCAAATTTCTGAGACTAATTTAAACACAAGATCATTAGCACTATAACTACATGAGTTAATCACCATCAAAAGTAGAGTGATGGGCCTTTGGGCCAACAAATATGTATGACAAAAATTCAACACATATTATAAACAATTTGAACCATTTTTGTGATATTGAAATTAGGCTTTAAACAAAAATCAGTATTTTCTAAAATTTTGGATTTTTGAAATGGAAAACCGTTTTCTCCAAAACTCATGTAAATACAAAAATATAATATTGAAATAAATTTGAAACATGTTGTATATGGACAGAATCCAATATATATATATATATATATATATATATATATATATATATATATATCTTTGTTTTTGACATGTAATGCAAAAATCGGTTAAACCGAAAACCAAAACTAATAAACTTAAAACTTGTGTGTGTATGAGAACTTGAGCATATCAACACTATCTAATTTTTACATAAGATCTAAAAACCTAAACTAAACACAAATCGAAGTCTTCTTGTCTCCAAGCCGACTCGATCCAAACACGATCCAACGAGCTTAGCTCCAACCGAGTGCTAAATGCGATCTTGACGCGCGAGCTCTTGAATCAACATGTGAAAGCTCCAAAACACTTTTTTGGAGCTAATCACCTACTAGTATCTTGATCAAATATCTGAAACTAAATATCACAAGATTATTAGTAAACTATAACTATATGAGTTAATCATCATCAAAACTAGAGTGAAGGGCCTTTGGGCCAACAATCTCCCCTTTTTTGATGATGACAAAACTCATGGAGTTATATATGCATGTATTAAAGTTAAACTTCATAGAAGCTCCCCCTTAACTCATGCATAGCAAAAATCATAAAGATATACAATGAATGCTCAACACAAACATGCATAAGTGAAAAATGCTTCTCCCCTTTTGCATAACAAAAACATATATGCTCGATACCAATTGGAAAAATAAACATGCATATATGATACCAATTGTAAGTAATCATGCATGTAGAAAACTCATCGAATACTTACATGCATATATGAAATTCCAAATTCCTTTCTTTCTTTTTGTATAAACATGAAAAATAGAACATGCATAAACTCAATTTCTAAACATGCATATAAACTCAAAATCATTCTCCCCTTTTTGTCAATCATCAACAGAGGGGCAAAAACAAACCTTAAAAAAATCTTTTCCTCCTTTGGACAAATCAAATAAAGAGATATATGCGATATACATTCATGAAGAGGAGAGACGTTAAGTTAATTCCCACTGCATACATGCATTTACATGAAAAGAGATGACTAAACCCTAACCACATAAAGCATAATATACAATATATAAAAGGAGATGTGAAGCTCCTACTACACACGTGTACTACATACCAAAGAAAGGTCAATCACTTCAATATGAAATACACTCAACATGAATCTATATATAGAGAAGATGTTAAGCTTCCATTGCATATAAGCAATACATATCAAAACAATACCAATTGAAAATATACCAATTTAAGATAAAGGCATATATCAAAACATTATGATACCAATTTTTGATACCAATTGAAAATAAACAAAAATTTTAAGATACCAATTGAAAATGTCTTGTATATTTTTTATACCAATAGGAAATGAAACATTTTAAGTTTTTGATACCAAGAGAAAATATATATTGTAAATTTTGATACCAATAGAAAATAAAAACCAATAGCAAGTTGATACCAATTGTAAGTAAAAACCGAATTTTGAGTAAACAAATAAATTGTAAGTAACAACCAATTGAAAATACAAATTAAATTTTAGGTAAATATAAATCATTTTGCAATAAAGATACCAAATTGAGAATAATACTAATTTAAGATTATTGATACCAATATTGACAAATGTTAGCATATACTAAAACAAAATATTTTTCATCATAAAGAATGGGAGTAAGATGCCAATTTGAAAATAAAACCGAATGAAAGATAAAACATGAATTTCTCCCCTTTATGAAATACCAATAAAAATCATGCATAAGCTTGTTATAAGATACCAATTGAAAAATAATTGTCATTAAAAACTAAATCAAGCTTAGCATAAATATAATTTGTGCTTAAGATGTAAAGATATTGTAAGCACAATCAAATCACATATATATATATGAACAATATAAATACCAATCAAAATTGATACTATTTGAAGTTTGAAACATACATATATAGAAAAACGCATATGATTATACAAACATGAAAATATCAATTTAGATACCAATTAAAAATATAATGAGGATCAAATGTATGACTCATAAATATCTCCCTTAATTCACATGTTAAAAAGATTTTCAATTAGGCTCACAAGGCATGGTCGCTCATCCGTCCGCCCTTAGATGGTAGGGGTTTCCAAAAATAAGATTTGAAAATAATTTAACAGGTTTGAAAACTCTACCAATTGAAGAATAATGACTAGTTTATTTGAAAACTAGTGCGAAATCCTTCAAGTAAGGAATAAAGCAGAAATATTTTTCATGAAAAATATGTAAGTCACACGATCATCGACACTCAAGGTCTATAAAGCACATATATGCTCATGAAATAAAAATCATGAGTAAACAAAAATAATGTGAGTGTAGGAACCATGAAATCAACAAAATCATGGGAATAGGCAATTAAGCTCATATGAAAAAAAAATTTAATTTTCATCAAAAGCACTACTAACTTCAAAGCATATGTATGTTATGTTTAAAACTAAAAGTATACATACACATCCCTAAACGCAAATGAGTCCATAATGAAATTTGCATGAAGGTAAGTGACTCTAGGGTGTACATGTATATCTAAAGTTTTAAACAAAATTAACATATGCATGAAGTTAAACATATAAAAACATGTACAAAATAGGAAATACAAGTTTGAAATGCATAAATCATCAAAACTAGGCTATACTAATACATCTAACGAGTATAAATGAGAAATTAAGTACAAATATATAATAATCAGTTTGTGGCTCACTAGTTGCACAACTATATACACATGTTTTAATGAAGGTAACATTTAAACATGTAATCAAAATATGAAGCATAAAACATAAACCAATATGATCATTAGGCTAAATGCACATGTTTAGAGCTATGATATACACAATAGTTAAACTAAAGTGAGAACACTAAAATAGTAATCCATATAAACATGAGTGTATCTCAATTACTATGCACGTATGTCATAAGACTAATTATCATGACATTTAATATAATAATCATGAAGAATCAAAACATGTTAAAAATCAATAATCTAAAAGTATGTAAACATAAACAAGGAGTAAGAGATAGTTACCAAAACTAATAGGGCTTATCTTTAAGTCTCCAAACCATGGTAGTCCTTCCACCAAACTCCCCTTGAAAGTGATGCATCCAAAAGTGTCACTATATAGCTTGAAACGCATTAACCTCAAGGCACCAATGCTCTCAAGTCAAGCGAGAGCCCACGCCTACATCAAATACAATAGGGGTGGATTTTGGTACCCATACTCTATTGGGTGCATGGGGGTTAGCACCTTTCCCAACTAAAGCAAATTTATTTGCCAAATTTATATTATGTACTCTATCATAATAAAACTTTGTAAGGTGGCTCTTACGTCCACAATGTGTACAAGTGTACACATCAGCATACTTTGAACCATATGTGTGAGTATGAGAAGTATGTGTACGCCGTGGTTTGTGTGCAAGCATATAAGGAGCATGTTTCTTGTGAAACATGGATTCCAACCGTGTGTGGTTCATGGCACATTGGCTCAAAGTGGAGCCCAAACAATCAACACTCTTCTTTAATATACATATTTCATTTTCAATAATAGTAGAAGAGGTGGTTCATGGCACATTGGCTCAAAGAATTATTTTTCTTGGAAACCAAATCTAGTTCTTTGGAAATAGAAATAATTTTGTTTTTCAAAGAATCATTTTCTTTTAATACAAAATCAAGTTTTGAAGATAGAACTTCATTTTTCTTCAAAACATTGTCACAATCATTTTTATTTTCAAAATTTCATTTTCTTTTAGGGCAAGATCAAGGTGAGATTTCAATGAGCCCCTTTTAATTGAAATCCCATCCCTCTCTTGTAAAACAACATCAAGTTTAGAAGACAAATTTTTATTTTCTTCTTTTAATGCAACACTTTTCTTTTTCAAAAGTTGGTATTTTTCTAATAAATTTTCACAAATAATAGATAGTTCTTCATTTAATGCATCGGTATCAATATGATCATCACCTGAAGAACTAGCACATCATCTAGTTGAGATTCTGAATTTACCTCAAGAGAGTCATTCCCTTGGACCATGTAGCAAGTTTGTTCGGATTCCTCCTCACTAGATTCCTCCTCCACATATTTGGGCGTTTGAAGCTTGTAAAGGTAAAAGGTTCCACACTGCAAAAGCGGAATCATAATGAGAAATCATAGAAAAATAATCTTTATTTAGAGTGCATCTAAGTACCTCTAGGGTTTGTGCATTAGCCTCTATATGCTTGCTATTACCAAGATAGGACTTCTTAGTAGCGGCAAGGTGAACATGCATATCTAGGTTCTTTAAGTACGTACTCATTCTAAGCTTCCACATATCGATGTTAGAAATATCAAACATGGGAGGGGCAAGGTAATCCATGAGTGTGTGTAAACAAGTATGTGTGCAAATGCAAATCTAGATTAGCGAACCAAGATCTCACTCCTAAGTTGTTAAACCTAATATCAGGAGCGTAGGCTCTGATACTTATTGAAAGTACACCTAGAGGGGTGTGAATAGGTGTACGGCTAATCTGATGACAAATAATGCGGAATAAAAACTAAATTATAACATACTTAGTGTAACCAAAGAGTGTAGCAGAATTCTCTGTGAAGGGCTCTGGACTATCTCCTCTAAATTCCTCTAAATAAGAGTTGAGGTGCTATATGAAATTCTCTGGTTTAAACAAGTATGGCACACAAACAATACCAAGCATATATAAGAGATGAACAATATGATGCAATGCAAGATATAAGAGAGAGAGTTAGAGATAGTGGATAAATCGCAAACACCGAGATATGTTTCGCGGTTCGAGCCATTGCTCTACGTCCCCGCCTTCACACAGAAGGATTCCAACTATATCGTCCACACAGGAGTTCCCACATAGGGAACCTCCACTGAGGATTTGGGTAATACAATTTTGGAGTACACATCTCCTCTCTCAGACAATACAACCTCTATATAAGAGGCTAGACACAACAACTATCACCTCTACACTTAGAGGGATGGGCACTTAGCCAAACAACAATCACCTCTCAATAGAGGGATAAGGCTCAAAGCCAATAACACCACAATCACCTCTACACCTAGAGGGATAACAACAAACCCAATTTGCACAACCTCCACAATAACCTCTAAACTTAGAGGGATACCAACACAACCTCCACACTCACCTCTACACAAGAGGGAACTCAAATAAAAGAAGGTTTACAACTCTTGGTGGTCTCACTAAACCACAAACCAATTTTTCTCACAAAACAAGATCCTAATAGATAGATAGATATGATAGCTCAAGTGTGAGAAAATAAAGAGTTTGAAAATCAAAATCACAAAGAAAAACTCTTGAGATAACTTCTAGATAGCTATAGAAATGAAGATCAAAAAAAACTAATTCCCAAAGACTCTATTTCTTTGATTTTTTCAACTCTTTAAAAACAAATAAAGCTAAAATCTTTAAGCCCAAAACTCTTTTAAAAACATGCTGTTAAACAATTAGAAAGATAGGAAATTTTTGCCCTCTAAAATCATGAAGAAACCAGCTCAAGAGATGGGTTTTTATACCCTCTCAAAATTCTGCTTGTTGGCAGCCAGGAAAGGTCAGAAATGACCTTCCGGTCGACCCGCCAACGGTCATTTTTTATCACTGTTATGCCTCTGGTCGACCGCCCGATCAACTGGGACTAGATACAGAGAGCAACAGCTCTCTGTCGGTCGACCGTTTGGTCGACCGGGCATTTTCAGAGAGCAGAGCTCTCTAGCGGTCGACCGGCTCTGTCGACCGACCCTCCAGCTTATAAGGCCTATGCACGTTCATGCACATCGGTCGACCGGACTGGTTGACCGACTTCTACCTCGATCGACTGGCTGGTCGACCGGTAGAAGGCCAGGTCAATACTGTTTTGGGGATTGAAAACTTGGTTATTTTAACTTCAATTAAATCCCATAAAATCACATAAATTCCACAAAAATAAGTTCTTATAAGATCTTTGAAATGCAAATATGTGTGACAAAAATTTAACACATATTATAAACAATTTGAACCATTTTTGTGATATTGAATTTAGGCTTTAAACAAAAATCGGTATTTTCCTAAACTTTGGATTTTTGAAATGGAAAACCGTTTACTCCAAAACTCATGTAAATACAAAAACATGATATTGAAGCAAATTTGAAACATATTATATATCTCTATGTTTTTTGACATGAAATCCAAAAATTGGTTAAACCGAAAACCAAAACTAATAAACTTAAAACTTGTGTGTGTATGTGAACTTGAGCATATCAACACTATCTAATCTTTACACAAGATCTAAACAGCTAAACTAAACACAAACCGAAGTCTTCTTATCTCCAAGCCGACTCGATCCAAGCACAATCCAACAAGCTTGGCTCCAACCGAGTGCTAGATGCGATCTTGACGCGTGAGCTCTTGAATCAACATGTGAAAGCTCCAAAACACCTTGTTGAAGCTAATCACCTACTAATATCTTGATCAAATATATGAAACTAACTATCACAAGATTATTAGTAAACTATAACTACATGAGTTAATCATCATCAAAACTAGAGTGAAGGGCCTTTGGGCCAGCACACTTATCATCTTATGGTGGCTACTCGTTCGAAACATGATTTAGAGGTTAGCAAAGTTCATACAACCTTGACCAACTTCGAACCAAAGAACTGGTGATTCCCGATTATCGATTACACTCTGCATTGTATACTGCGCGGTGATCCCAATGAAGCAGCTTCTGTTTGACAAAGGTCCACTCGATTCTACTACGATGCAGTGGTGAAGATGCTTTACTGTCGTTCATATGATGGTATACTTCTTCATTGTTTATCCTGCTCGAAAGCATGAGAAGTACTTAAAGATGCCCATGATGGCATATGGGGAGCTCACCAACCAGGCCCAAAGCATAAAGATTGACTACACCAACTTGGCTATTATTGGACAACCATGATCGCTGACGCAGTTTAATCGCAAGAAGGTGTGAAGCCTGTCAAATCCATGCGGATTTCATACACCAACTACCGGAGCTACTCCACCCCACATTCACTTCATGGCCATTTGAAGCATAGGGAATTGACATTGTAGGACCCAACAGTCCACCGTCAACAAAGGATCATCAGTTCATGCTTACGATAACTGATTACTTTTCAAAGTGGGCGAAAGCTGCACCGCTCGCTGAAAGTAAAACCACCAATGTGGTCAACTTCATAAAACACCATGTCATTCACCACTTTGGTGTCCCCAGGCGGATCATCTATGAGAATGATCCCCAATTTGCAAGCCAATCATTCTTTCAGTTATGCGACAAGTACCGAATTCAGAATGTGGTTTCAACTACTTACAACCCTGCCGCCAATGGGTTAGTAGAGGTGTTCAATAAGATGGTCATCAAGCTCCTCAAAAAGTTTATCTCTTCAAGAAAATGAGATTGGAACGAGAAGCTCAGTGAATATCTTTGAGCCTACCAAATGACTATCTGAACTTCTACAAGCAATACGCCTTTCTCTCTAGATTATGGGTATGAAGCAGTCATACCTCTAGAGATACAAATGTCATCCATTCGCTTTGCTCTGACAATCAAGATGACAAAAGGAGATAATGATCGTTTGTGATTGGTAGTGAAAAGTGCATTTTTATCATTATATTTACCATCACATTTTCATATTTTTTCCTATAATTTTGCACATTTACTAATATTTTATGATTTATTGTGTGCAGACCTCGAAATATTAAAATAAAGAAATAAAGCTTAAAAAGAAGCCCAAAAGCCCATATTCAAGCCCAATGTAAAAGTTGCAAATATTAATTGCCAAAATTGCAAATACTAAGGGCAAAAGTTGCAAATACAAAGAAGAGGGAAGGATAGACTTCTATTCAACCCTAAACACTTGCAGGATGAGGATAAAAGCCAAAGAAGAGAGTGCAAAGATAAGGAAATTCGTGGATAAAAGATTTGAGATTTAGTAACTTGCTTCCCAAGTTATATCCAAATCTAAAGATAAAGAGCCAGGATCAAACTTCCAGAAGGAAACGCCCAGATGGACGGACCAGGGGAGGCCACGCGCCAAAGCGCGTGGCCAGCCGCCACCACCAGGCCGCGGAACGCGGCCCAAGCCGCGTTTCCGCAGCAATTCAGTCTTATCTGACTACGGGTTTTCGTGGAGGAGTCGTATTGGGACTCTACTACCTTCTGCACCTATAAATACCCCTGCAGAGCAACCGTAAAGGGCAGACAGCGAAATACAGAGCCAAAAATTAGGGTTTTTAGGCTTTCTTCTAGTTTAGGTTTTCTTTTCTCTTTTGTAATTTTTATTTTTCCTTTTTGTAACTGAGAGGAGAGGATGTTTTCATGGAGGAAGGAGATCTACTTGTACTGAGGGTGACAATCGGTGTAAGTTTTGCTCTTCTTCCATTGTTAAATAAATCGATTCGAGGTTCGTTTTTATTCTTTTATTGTTTTCTTCTTTTGTTCTTGTTTTCTTCTATTTGTTTCTGTCTAATGTTGTGTGGACCATGAGATCTGATTGCTTCAAGACTGCCTAGCCGAAGAAGAGCCCTTGATGGCTTATGGAGATGAACAAGCTTTCTCTTGCCATTATTTTCTTTTCGTAGTGTAGATCGTGAAGGTGGACGATCCTATACGCCATACTTGTACGCCTTCCAAGAAAAGGTAAGTCGTCGCAACGGTTCAACGGTAAGTGATTGGTAATGAAAAGTGCATTTTTATCATCATATTTACCATCACATTTTCATATTTATTCATTTAATTCTGCACATTTATTAATAATTTGTAATTTATTGTGTGCAGGCCTCGAATTATTATTTTAAAGCTTAAAGAGCCCAAAAGCCCAGATCCAAGCCCATATTTGAAGCCCAAGAGTAAAAGTGCAAATATCAATTGTCAAAGTACAATTATGCAAGGGCTAAAGTTGCAATTATTAAAGATGAGGGAAGGATAGAATTCTACCCAACCTTAAACTCTTGCAGGATGAGCATAAAAGCCAAAGATAAGAAGGAAATTCGTGGATAAAAGATTTGGGATATTTGAGATCAAGGTAACTTGATTTCTAAGTTATCTCGAAAATCCAGAATAAAGAGCCAGGATCATACTTCCAGAAGCAAGTGCCCAGATGGACGGACCAGGAGAGGCCACGCGCCAAAGCGCGTGGCCAGAAGCTACTGTAGTGCCGCAGAATTGCGGCAAAAGCCGCAATTCTGCGGCAGTTTGATGTCATCTGGATACCGGATTTCGTGGGCAACTTCATCCAGGACTCTTCGGCCTTCTGCACCTATAAATACCCCCTGCAGTGCAACGTACAGAGTGGTCCAGAGGCGATCCAAGGGCCAAAAAGCTAGGTTTTAGTCTTCTTCTAGGTTGTAGTTAGGTTTTTCTTTTTATTTTCAAGAGAGAGAGAGGCTTATGTTGAGCGTGACACCGATGTATCTTCTCTTCTCTGCCATTGATTAAAGCAATAAAGGTAATTATTTTTCTTTTGTTCATTGTTCTTATATTTTATTTTTCTTTTTGTTTTCCTTTCTTTTTCTCTGTGATCTCTTGTGGTTGTTGATGAACATGCAAGTGGATTCCAAAAGCAAGTATAACTAAGCTATGTGAGAACCAGCGATAGTTCATGAAGACGTTCTCCTCCAAGCTATGCATCACTTCGTTCTTGATATGCTTGACGATATAATGTGCACGGGGATTGAGCTCGAGTTTATGATCTATTCGTGGAACGCCTCCTAAGCAAGGTAGAACATGTAAGGTTTTCACGTTTTCTTCAACCAAACTCAAGTAAGTATTCTTTTCTTTTCTTTTCTTTTCTTTTCTTTTTGTAGATTAAATCATAACTCATCTCCATATTCTTTTTCCGACCATTGTAAATACCGCTATCTTTCTAACTTAACTAATAAAAATAAAAACAAAAGAGATAACTTGCTTAACGCTTCCATCGCAGTCCCTCCCTGAGGATCACGACCCGCATAGCCTTGCTACAGCGGATTAGTATTGAGAACCTCGCACACCTTTAATACTTAAATCTAATATTTTATTTTTGCGTGCAGGTAAAACTCGATCAACAAATTGGCGCCGTTGCCGGGGAGGGACGGTAAGTTTATCTCTAAAACAAATTTTAATTTTTAACTAATTCTTTATTCTTTTCTGTTTGCAGGTTTGGAGAATAGGAAATAGAAATACAGAGCAGCAGTGGACATATAGCTATCCTGTGCCTCTGCCCTCGAAGGCAGAGCACAGGAAGCTACTGTTTTGCCGCAGATCTGCGGCCAGAGCCGCAATTCTGCGACAACAGTAGAGAATTACTGATCCAAATTTCTGCAGGTTGCTGCAAAGTTCAAATACTGTTTACTGCTCTGTTGATTTTGTTCTGTGATAACCCTGCTTACTGCTAATTAATTCAACAGTAAAAAGTTTGTTGTTAATGATAAAAATTGATTAGACGTTTGCATATTAGGCACGTGTCTTTTCAATTATTTATTTTTACTGTTGAAGAATGCTGGCGACAAGGTACGTTTGCATAGCATATAGATTAGGAAACACTCTTGGTTGTTTACTGCTTTCTTGAGTGATTACTTTTCTACAGCTTTACACGTACACTAATTCATCTTAAGGGCATAACCCATAAATAAGATAAGGTGGGGATTTCATCACCCTTCCTTAGCCCAAAAATCATATCCCAAGCACTCACTAACCCAAGCCTAACTTAAAAATTAGTAGACGTTGGCCCTAGGGACATCTCGGACTCAATAGGAGATTATCCTAAGGGGGAACAGTGCTGGAAGTTGACTCTTGCCAAATCAGTGTCTAGGAAAGGGATTGAGGGCCGAAAGCCCGAAGATTGGTGGTTATTTAATTAAGGAACGTCTTTGACGGAAAACCTCCCACCACTCTTGCCCTGACCTGGCTGATTAACTTGTGATCAAAGTCTGCACCCTACCTCCCGTGGACAGTCTAACCAGTTAGGAGTCGTCTAGGTCATAGGTCTACCCTAACTTAGGTTAGAATTTTTTTGTTTGTTTATTTGTTTGTTTTGTTTGTATTGGTGTGATATGGCATATAATAATAATTCCAATTTTAATCCATATTACACACCAAACTCTTTTTCGGATATTACCAACCCGGCATATCATAACTTTGACCAATCTAGTGTGCCGGAATGGTCTTATCCGAATGAATATAACCCACACCCTCCATCTTATGACTATAATGTCCATAATAATTTCAACTCGTCACAGAGTTCATGCGGTTTCGATTCCCCCGAGTTTAATTCTCAACCAAATTGTCCTTCATATCCATCTAGTTCACATTCTTTCAATGATTCATACTCAGATCCCCCCATTCAGAATAGATTACCATCTATCGGGGAAATGATAAGTATGCACGAGTCCAAGCAACAACCACCATCAATCTTAGACATGATGATGCGTGAGTCCACTGACTCACAACTTCATCACGATTACACTTCCTTTTTCCAAGCCCAATCACAAAAGAGGGTTGAAGCCATGACTCAGGCTAGATTAGCTCGTGAGCATGACATAGATTTGATGGTTCAATCCTTACGTTCTCACCGTCCGGCTAATTCTGATATCGCTGACCACTCTTTTAGAGCCGACCAACCAAGTTGCTTTGGACAACAAGATTCTAATTCAGTACAATTATTAGAACTTGCCGAAACTCCAATTGTTGATAGTTTGGCAAGTTTTTCCTTTCCTGAAATAGAACTTGAGGATGAATATGATCATGATCCCCAACTTGATGATTCAGTTTTATTTCCTGATTCAATAATGACTCCAGTGTCCCCACCTGATTTCACTTTTCCCGAGTCAACATTGGATCCTATTCCAATTCATCATGAAATTGAATCACCCATTTTAGATGATCATATTGAACTTGACCAATTGTGCAATTTTGAAAATCCTATGGATAAATTGGCAAGTTCTTTTTATTACATTGAACCCAATGAGATATGTGACCTAGATTCTCACAATCTTTTTACTTCTGAAACTGATTGTACAATTCTGACGGAAGATGTTGACCTTAGTTTTGAAGAATTGTATGGCAATGAGGTAGAATTCCTTAATATTGGAAGTAAAGAGATATCACCCATATTAAGTCACATTCCATTGTGGGAAGAAGATTGTGGACTTGAGTTTCAATTTCTTGACTTGGACTTAATTCTTGAACCTAGCCTGACTCCTGAGCCCTTACTTGATTTGAGCATCTTCCTTGAGTCGGTATTCGTTCCCGTACCTATAATGTCCAAGTCAATAATTTCATCTTTTCATACTCCATTTTGGGACAAGGAGGTTGAGACAATTAACTCTGAAATTTATTATGAAATTTGGAAATTTGATGGGGTGGAAATACTAAAAATTGATTATACATATATTTTAGTGGGTTCTGTAAGGAAAGTTTCTGGTGGGTTCCACCAAATTATCTGTTATCTTGATTGGGCCGCATTTCGTGGACCAATTAGACCACCTCCGGAACCACCACCCTAAGGTAACTTCCGCCTTCCCTTGTTCTGTTTCATGCATATATGCATTCATTCATACATTGAGGACAATGCATGAGATAAGTGTGGGGGTGGGCTTTACTAACATACTAACATAAGTAGACACTAACAAAATTTGCTAATAAAAAAAAATTTTAAAAAAAAAATGTTATAAAAAGGACAGTATTTTGACTTATTTTTTGAAAGAAACCTAAGTTAGTTTTAAGGATTAGGAAAATCATGATTAGGATTTCTAAAAACTTGGTCAAAATAAATAAATTGTTTAAATTTTTAAGTATAGGAGAGAAATTGAATAAGTAATTAGTCTTGATTCTAAATGCATATCTAGGATTCTAAGACAAAGACCTTGTGCCTCATAAAAAAAAAAAATCACCAATTAAGCTGATACATGTGCCTCAAGAAGCATAAGTATTCATGCCTAAAGGTGAGTAAATAAAATAAAGTGCTTAGTTTTGGGGCCTAGTTCACTCGAATTTGAGTCCGCGGGGTGTTTTCTCACCTGGTGCCCTAAAGCCAACCGGTTTGGGAGTCATCGACTTTAAGTTCGTTACATGGGTGGATTAGAAAGCCTAAGGAAATTAAGGAAAAATTACTTATATATGTATTAACACATCTAATAGTCAATTAGTTAGGTATGAGGGCCTCAAGAAGCCTTAATGCTTATACGAAAGAAAATTAGATGCGTTATACATATTAAAAAAAAATAAATAAAAAAAAATATATATATATATATAAAGAGGCATGAGAGTCCAAGTTAAGGAATTCCTAGTAAAAACATAAGGATGCATATGATTTTTGGTAACGAAAAAGACTATATTAGAAATTCAATTTTAATTCTTACCTAAAATGGAAAACAATTTACTTTATAAAGACTAAGTTTAAAGAATGAATAAAAATGAGGATCCTAAAACTTATAGACTACTTAGTCTCTTCAATAATAATTCAAATATTTTCCTTTTTATGGATTTTGTGGGTGCAATCCGCTGAAAACCCTCACGAGACAACACTCGTCCTCTAGGGTAACCTAGGGGTTTAACGGCTTGTTGCACATGCTAAGTGCAACCGTGATTCCTACGAAAGTGAGTTAGGTTAGATTAATTTTTCTTTTCTTTTTTCTTTTTCTTTGTTTTTACTCGAGGACGAGCAAAAAGATAAGTGTGGGGGTGTGATTGGTAGTGAAAAGTGCATTTTTATCATCATATTTACCATCACATTTTCATATTTATTCATTTAATTCTGTACATTTATTAATAATTTGTAATTTATTGTGTGCAGGCCTCGAATTATTATTTTAAAGCTTAAAGAGCCCAAAAGCCCAGATCCAAGCCCATATTTGAAGCCCAAGAGTAAAAGTGCAAATATCAATTGTCAAATTACAATTATGCAAGGGCTAAAGTTGCAATTATTAAAGATGAGGGAAGGATAGAATTCTACCCAACCCTAAACTCTTGCAGGATGAGCATAAAAGCCAAAGATAAGAAGGAAATTCGTGGATAAAAGATTTGGGATATTTGAGATCAAGGTAACTTGATTTCTAAGTTATCTCAAAAATCCAGAATAAAGAGCCAGGATCATACTTCCAGAAGCAAGCGCCCAGATGGACGGACCAGGAGAGGCCACGCGCCAAAGCGCGTGGCCAGAAGCTACTGTAGTACCGCACGACAGTTTATGTCATCTGGATACCGGATTTCGTGGGCAACTTCATCCAGGACTCTTCGGCCTTCTGCACCTATAAATACCCCCTGCAGTGCAACGTACAGAGTGGTCCAGAGGCGAGCCAAGGGCCAAAAAGCTAGGTTTTAGTCTTCTTCTAGGTTGTAGTTAGGTTTTTCTTTTTATTTTCAAGAGAGAGAGAGGCTTATGTTGAGCGTGACACCGATGTATCTTCTCTTCTCTGCCATTGATTAAAGCAATAAAGGTAATTATTTTTCTTTTGTTCATTGTTCTTATATTTTATTTTTCTTTTTGTTTTCCTTTCTTTTTCTCTGTGATCTCTTGTGGTTGTTGATGAACATGCAAGTGGATTCCAAAAGCAAGTATAACTAAGCTATGTGAGAACCAGCGATAGTTCATGAAGACGTTCTCCTCCAAGCTATGCATCACTTCGTTCTTGATATGCTTGACGATATAATGTGCACGGGGATTGAACTCGAGTTTATGATCTATTCGTGGAACGCCTCCTAAGCAAGGTAGAACATGTAAGGTTTTCACGTTTTTCTTCAACCAAACTCAAGTACGTATTCTTTTCTTTTCTTTTCTTTTCTTTTCTTTTTGTAGATTAAATCATAACTCATCTCCATATTCTTTTTCCGACCATTGTAAATACCGCTATCTTTCTAACTTAACTAATAAAAATAAAAACAAAAGAGATAACTTGCTTAACGCTTCCATCGCAGTCCCTCCCTGAGGATCACGACCCGCATAGCCTTGCTACAGCGGATTAGTATTGAGAACCTCGCACACCTTTAATACTTCAATCTAATATTTTATTTTTGCGTGCAGGTAAAACTCGATCAGTAAGCAGACAGAAAAGGTAGATATGTATAGTTTTTAGTTTTCTTTCTTTTATTTCTTTAGTTTAGATCACCATCTCCATCTTTCCAAATTCTTTTCCTCACTTTTATTATAAATATCACTTCTTTTTCTCCATCTTCTTTCTTTCTAAATTAACTTTAAATTAATAAAAATATTAGAGATAACTTATTGACAAAGCTTCCATCGCTAGTCCCTCCCTGAGGATCACGCCCCGCTTAGCCTTTGCTACAGCGGATAGTATTGAGTACCTTGCACACCTTTACTTCTCAATCTGATATTCTATATTTTGTGTGCAGGAAAATCTCAATCAAAAAATTTTGGCGCCGTTGCCGGGGAGGGACGGTAGGTTTTTCTCTAAATAAAAAAATTAACTAATTCTTTTATTCTTTCTGTTTGCAGGTTTGGAGAACAGGAAAAATAACAGCAGAAGTGGACATATAGCAACTCTGTGCCTCTGACCTCGAAGGCAGTGCATCAGAGCCTACTATAGTGCCGCGGATCCGCGGCAATAGCCGCGAAAACGAGGCCTTAGTAGTGAACTACTAACTGCAATTTCTGCAGGTTGCTAAAAATGGCAAGAGTTGTTTTCTGCTCTGTTTCAATTTGTTCTGTGATAAACCTGTACACTGCTAATTAACCAACAGTAAAATATTTGTTGATAAAGATAAAAAAATTGATTAGACGTTTGCATATTAGGCACGTGTCTTTTCAATTCCTTTATTTTACTGTTGAAGAGTGCTGGAGCAAGGTACGTTCGCATTGCATATAGAATAGGACTCACCTCTTGGTTGATGCTTTGAGTGAATCTTATTTACATATTTTGTACACTTGCACAAATTTATTCTAAGGGCATAACCCATTAACAAGATAAGGTGGGGATTTCATCACCCTTCCTTAGCCCAAAAATCATATCCCAAGCACTCACTAACCCAAGCCTAACTAAAAATTAGTAGACGTTGGCCCTAGGGACATCTCGGACTCAATTAGGAGATTATCCTAAGGGGGAACGGTATTGGAATTTGACTCTTGCCAAATCAGTGTTTAGGAAGGGGATTGAGGTCCGAAAGCTCGAGGATTGGTGGTTATTTAATTAAGGAACATCTTTGACGGAAAACCTCCCACCAATCTTGCCCTGAGCTGACTGATTAACTTGTGGTCAAAGTCTACACCCTACCTCCTGTGGACAGTCTAACCAGTTAGGAGTCGTCTAGGTCATAGGTCTACCCTAACTTAGGTTAGAATTTTTTTCTTTTTGTTTGCTTATTTATTTGTTTTCTTTTTCTTTGTTTGTGTTTGTGTGATATGGCATATAATAATAATTTTTTCAATTTTAATCCATATTACACATCATCCTCTTTTTTGGATATTACCAACCCGTCATATCATAACGTTGACCAACCTAGTGTGCCGGAATGGTCTTATCCGAATGAATATAACCCATGCCCCCCATCTTATGACCATAATTTCATACCACTTTCAACTCTTCACAGAGTTCATGGGGTTTCGCTTCCCCTGAGTCCAATTTTCAACCAACTTGTCCTCCGTATCCACCTTGTCCACAATATTCCCAATATTCATACTCAGATCCACCCATTCAGAATAGAAAACCATCTATCTTGGAAATGATAAGTATGCATAAGTCCAAGCAACAATTACCATCAATCTTTGACATGATGATGCGTGAGTCCGAGCAACAATCACAGAATCTGATCGACTCACAACTTCATAACGATTGTCCCAACAACACTTCCTCTTTTCAAGTCCAATCACAAAATGATGCACCAATCGACTATGAAAAGATGCTTGAAGCCATGACTCAGGCTAGATTAGCTCGTGATCATGAAATAGATATGATGGTTCGATCTTTACGTTCTCACCGTTCGGCCATTTCTGATATCGCTAACCATTCTATTAGAGCCGACGAGCCACGTTGTTTTGGACAACTAGATTCTAATTCAGGACCATCATTTGAACTTGCCGAAACTCCAATTTTTGATAGTTTGGCAAGTTATTCCTTTCCTGAAATAGAACTTGAGCATGAATATGATCATGATCTCCCACTTGGTGATTCAATTCTACTTCCTGATTCAATAATGACTCCGGTGTCTTCACCTGATTTTACTTTTCTCGAGTCAACATTGGATCCTGTGCCAATTCATCATGAAATTGAATCACCCATTTTTGATGATCATATTGAACTTGACCAATTTTGCAATTTTGAAAGTCCCATGGATAAATTGGCAAGTTCTCATTTTTATGATATTGAGCTCAATGAGATATGTGACCTAGATTCTCAAATCTGTAATCAAGTTCAAATTTCCGAATCATTATTGACTCCTGTTTTGTTACCCGACTTAGGTAATCTTTTAGAGTCAGTTTTGATTCCCACACCTATCATTCCTGAACTTGAATCACCAACATTGAGTCACATTTCATTTTGGGAAACTGATTGTGGACTTGAGTTTCAGCTTATTGATTTGGACCCACTTCCTGAACCGAGCTCGACTCCTGAACTCTTACTTGATTTAAGTTTCTTTCCTGAGTCGGTATTCGTTCCCGCACTTATGATGTCCAAGTCAATCATTCCATCTTTTCACACTCCATTTTGGGACAAGGCGGTTGACACAATTGACTCTGAAAATGATTATGAAATTTGGAAATTTGATGGGGTGGAAATTTTAAAAAATGATCACACATACATTTTCGTGGGTTATACAAGAAAAATTTTTGGTGGGTTCCTCCATGAAATACTATATTATCTTGATTGGGTAGCAACGCTTGGCCCAATTAGACCACCACTGGAACCACCACCTTAAGGTAACTTCTGCCTTCCCTTCTTCTTTTTCATGCATACATGCATACATTCATACATTGAGGACAATGCATGAGATAAGTGTGGGGGTAGGCTTTACTAACATACTAACATAGGTAGAAACTAACCAAAATTTGCTAATAAAAAAAAATTATAAAAAGGACAATATTTTGACTTATCTTTTGAAAGAAATCTAAGTTAATCTTAAGAATTAGGAAAATCATGATTAGGATTTCTAAAAACTTGGTCAAAATAAATAAATTGTTGAATTTTTAGGTATAGGAGGAGAAATTGAATAAGTAGTTAGTCTTAATTTTTACCTTAATGAAACATGCATACCTAATGCATATCTAGGATTCTAAGACAAAGATCCTTGTGCCTCAAATATAAAAAAAAAATCACCAATTAAGCTGGATACATGTGCCTCAAGAAGCATAAGTATTCACACCAAAAGGTGAGTTCTAAATAAAATAAAGTCCTTAGTTTTGTGGCCTAGTTCACTCGAATTTGAGTCCGCGGGTGTTTTCTCACCTGGTGCCCTAAAGCCGACCGGTTTGGGAGCCACCGACTTTAAGTTCGCTACATGGGTGGATTAGAAAGCCTAAGAAAACTAAGAAATATTATATATGTATTAACACATCTAATAGTCAATTAGTTAGGTATGAGGGTCTCAAGAAGCCTTGATACTTACACGAAAGAAAATTAGATGAGTTATACATATAAAAAAAAAAGTATATATAAATAAATAAATAATAAAGAGGCATGAGAGTCCAAGTTAAGGAATTCCTAGTATAAATTCATAAGGATGCATATGATTTTTGGTAACGGAAAAGACTATATTAGAAATTAAATTTTAAATCTTACCTAAAATGAAAAACAATTTACTGTATAAAGACTAAGTTTAAGAATGAATAAAAATGAGGATCCTAAAAAACTTATAGATTACTTATTCTCTTCAAACGTATTTCAAATATTTCCTTTTTATGGATTTTGTGGGTGTAATTTGCTGAAAACCCTCACGAGACAACACTCGTCCTCTAGGGCAACCTAGGGGTTTAACGGCTTGTTGCACATGCTAAGTGCAATCGTGATTCCTACGAAAGTGAGTTAACTAGTTTAGTTTTTCTTTTTCTTTTGATTTTTACTCGAGGACGAGCAAAAAGATAAGTGTGGGGGTGTGATTGGTAGTGAAAAGTGCAATTTTATCATTATATTTACCATCACATTTTCATATTTTTTCCTATAATTCTGCACATTTACTAATATTTTATGATTTATTGTGTGCAGGCCTCGAAATATTAAAATAAAGAAATAAAGCTTAAAAGAAGCCCAAAAGCCCATATTCAAGCCCAATGTAAAAGTTACAAATATTAATTGCCAAAATTGCAAATATTAAGGGCAAAAGTTGCAAATACAAAGAAGAGGGAAGGATAGACTTCTATTCAACCCTAAACACTTGCAGGATGAGGATAAAAGCCAAAGAAGAGAGTGTAAAGATAAGGAAATTCGTGGATAAAAGATTTGGGATTTAGTAACTTGCTTCCCAAGTTATATCCAAATCTAAAGATAAAGAGTCAGGATCAAACTTCCAGAAGGAAACGCCCAGATGGACGAACCAGGGGAGGCCACGCGCCAAAGCGCGTGGCCAGCCGCCACCACCAGGCCGCGGAAACGCGGCCCAAGCCGCGTTTCCGCGGCAATTCAGTCTTATCTGACTACGGGTTTTCGTGGAGGAGTCGTATTGGGACTCTACTACCTTTTGCACCTATAAATACCCCTGCAGAGCAACCGTAAAGGGCGGACAGCGAAATACAGAGCCAAAAATTAGGGTTTTTAGGCTTTCTTCTAGTTTATGTTTTCTTTTCTCTTTTGTAATATTTATTTTTCCTTTTTGTAACTGAGAGGAGAGGATGTTTTCATGGAGGAAGGAGATCTACTTGTACTGAGGGTGACAATCGGTGTAAGTTTTGCTCTTCTTCCATTGTTAAATAAATCGATTCGAGGTTCATTTTTATTCTTTTATTGTTTTCTTCTTTTGTTCTTGTTTTCTTCTATTTGTTTCTCTCTAATGTTGTGTGGACCATGAGATCTGATTGCTTCGAGACTGCCTAGCCGAAGAAGAGCCCTTGATGGCTTATGGAGATGAACAAGCTTCTCTTGCCATTATTTTCTTTTCGTAGTGTAGATCGTGAAGGTGGACGATCCTATACGCCATACTTGTACGCCTTCCAAGAAAAGGTAAGTCGTCGCAACGGTTCAACAGTAAGCAGACAGAAAAGGTAGGTATGTATAGTTTTTAGTTTTCTTTCTTTATTTCTTTAGTTTAGATCACCATCTCCATCTTTCCAAATTCTTTTCCTCACTTTCATTGTAAATATCACTTCTTTTTCTCCATCTTCTTTCTTTCTAACTTAACTTTAAATTAATAAAAACATTAGAGATAACTTATTGACAAAGCTTCCATCGCTAGTCCCTCCCTGAGGATCACGACCCGCATAGCCTTTGCTACAGCGGATAGTATTGAGTACCTTGCACACCTTTACTTCTCAATCTGATATTCTATATTTTGTGTGCAGGAAAATCTCAATCAGTTTGCGTCTCCAAGAGCTGGAGGCACTGGATGAGAAGCGATTATAAGCTTAATAGCATATTGAATTATTCCAAGCTCGAATCTTGGAGGCCTTGAACAAAAAGGTCAAGGAGAGAGTCATTCAGACAGGAGATTTGGTCATAGCTGTCAGGCGGCCAATGTTCATGACACATAAGACCAAGGGCAAATTCCAACCTAAATGGGAGGGACCCTTCATGGTAGAGACAATCTACCTGAACAAAGCATATTGCCTAGAGAATCCAAATGGCGACACACTCATGATGCCGATTAATGAAAAGTTCTTGAAGAAGTACTATCCTTGATCATGTTAACACTATATCTTGATCAAGAAAGTATTATACAAGTCCACATTAACATTAAACCTTTGGCCACTAAGACAGACTTATCTGACTGTTTCTTCCACAAGAAATCCTTCGTCCTCGAGCAGAATCAATTTTATCCCCACTCACTTGGATTTCGGTTGAGATCCAGCTATTATGATACAGGGTGTTAACATCAAAAAGAAGACAAAGGTAAATTTTCTAATTTTAGTCTTATCATTCTTCTTATTTCAAAGTCAAGCGTGCTTAAACGACGATGTTAAGTGCTTTTCTTCCTTATTATCCCTTGTTGATTAAAAAGATTGTGTTTGCTCAATATATAAGAGAAAGCATGTCTCCAATGATCTCTCCACCTCTATCATTTGGCGGATCACAGTTCAGTCTCACGATAACCTCGATCGAGCTTAGTTCATTGAAGAAGGTTCATCACACGTCTTAACGGAACATTTTCACTATTTTCACATTCATATCTGGATTCGAGGATCAGCTGCAAGCCTGAGTCCTTGCCATGATGAACATAAAGTGAAGCTTTGCAAGGAATTTGGACTTGATCAATAAATTCCCTACAGAACTCATGTTCTGTGTCTTGACTTAACAAATGGCCGAGAATAAGAATCCCAACCAAAGTGACACTTCATCAGAAATTTAGACTTAATCAAAAAATTCCCATGAAGTTTATTTTTAACTCTTTAATCCCCAGCGAGATTATAGCGGTCACCAATAGACGGCAGAAAGATCTACTTCAAATGGCATGATCCGAAGTCTTCAGTGAATAAGGCTAGAGAAAAATATTGGGTTCTAAGCCCAATATAAAATCCTCGATAACTCATAATGCTAAAAGAAATAGCATGGCTAGCCTGATTCAAATGATAGTTAGTAAAGGCACCCAAATCATTTGATAGCTGAGGGTTTGCTAAAAATCCTAAGAGATCTGATCCCATTTGATTCTTCCAAAATCCTCTACCAATTCTCTTCCTTAGAATGGTGGATCCACAAAGCAAATAGTTCATGTTAAAGTTTCACCTCTGACTTATCTTTCATTTTAGGAGTATTATTCTCCTATTCCCCAGTAAGAATGCTTTGATTCCTAAACCAATTTTGGGAGCGCTATTCTCCTATTCCTCGGTGGAATTCTCTGCAATATTCTTATACTTTGTAGAGAACGGTCAATTCTACTAAAGTCTCTTGCCAATTCTCGTCCATGGAATGGTAGGATCACATCAAACTGTAATCATTTTTTCTGTAAAATGAACTACAGATCAAGTCTATCAGGTTAACATTAAACTTCTGATAGGAAAACATCTGAATTTCCCAGTGGGTCCTACTAATATCTCTAGTGGATTGGAACTCCACCTGTTATTATCCTCCATAGAATGGTGGGTCTACTTAAATTGTTGTTACAACATATTAACCTTTATCAAGTTAACATCAAACCTCTGACAAGTCACTGTGGTGAATCCCCAAGCGGAGAATTTGTCATGATCACTTCGGGCAAAATTCCTTTTTGAAATTCCCAACAAGGAATTTGCATCCAATCTCCCTAGCTTGATTGTCACATTAACATTATACCTATGACAATTCTTTAAAGCGTGAGATCCTTTTAACTCCCTAGCGTGTTTTAATAGATTCCCCTCGGAGTCTTTTCAGTCCCCAGTGGACACTTTGGTTGTCATGTTAATACTTACCTCTGATAATTCTTTAAAGTATTTTCTCGTAAATCTGTAGAAATACTAATCCTTTTTAACTCCCCAGCGAGTTTTAATAGATTCCCCTTGGAGTCTTTTTAGTCCCCAGTGGACACTTTGGTTGTCAAGTTAACATTATACCTCCGACAATTTCTTCCAAAACTCCTCCAAGGAAACGCTAAATTTCCCACGGAGTATTAAATCACATTCCAAAATAACTTATTTTTCCATTACGTCCAGTTCATCACCTCTGAACAACAAAGTTCTAAGCTTGGTGGCTTCTTAATCAGTTTTGTCCATGTTACCTTTGAACTGACAGATAGCCAAGTCTTATTTTCTAGTTCGATAGGGACTATCCTTTTACCTTTCTGTCCAGTTTGCCACCTCTGAATAGTAGCCGATTATGTCCAGTTCTCCAGCTCTGAACTGGCGGATGCTAAGACCTCTTCCCTTTTATAATACTCAAACTGTTATGTCCAATTCGCTACCTTAAATAGATGAGTTTATAACCCTGTTCTCCTTTCTCTCGTCAGGGCTGAAAGTTCTTGCTGTCAAGTTAATATGACTACCTCTGAACAGCGAAATGCTAGCCTGGTGTCTCTTAGTCGGTTATGTCCAGTCTGTCACCTCTGAACCGACGGGTGCCCAGATCTAGTTCACACATGTAGTTCCCAGTGGGCTAGCTGCTAAGTTAATATGACTACCTCTGGTAGCGGATACAAAATTTAATGTGTCTTAGACTATCATGTCTAGTTTATCACCTCTAAATAGGTGGGTCCCTAAAATCGGTTCACTTTTATTTTGTCGTTATGTCCAGTTTATCACCTCTGAACGGAAAAATTTCAAGCTTGGCCGCTTATCAATTGGTCATGTCCACTTCATTACCTCTGAACCCACAGATAGCTAAGTTCTATCTTTTTCATTAACTGTTATGACCAGTTTGTCACCTCTGAACAGTAAACACCCGAGTTTGGTAATCTCTAATCGGTTATGTCCAATCCGCCACCTCTGAATTGATGATTACCACATCTCAATCTTTCTTTGTCGTCATGTCCAGTTCAACACCTCTGAACGATAAATCTTCGAGCTTGGTGGCTTCTCAATCGGTCATGTCTAGTTCATCACCTCTGAACCAACAGATAGCCAAGCCTTATTTTTCTTTTTATTGTCATGTCCAGTTTATTACCTTTGAATAGTAAAACTCTGAATTCGGGTGTTTCTCAATCGGTCATGTCCCGTCCAGCACTTTTGAACTGATCGATGTTCAGATTTCATCTCCCAATCCCTTGTGGACTTTCCTTTATTGTCATGTCCAATTCACCACCTCTGAACAACAAATACTCCAAGTTTGGTAATCTCAATCGATTATGTCAAGTTCCTTACCTCTGAACCAACGAATATCCAATCTCACATTTTCTTTGTCATTATAACCAGATTATCACCTCTGAATGACAAAACATTTGGTTTGATAATTCCTAACCCATCACGTCCAGTCAGTCACCTCTGAATAGAAGGATTATTAAACCTACCCTTCTTTTATCCCCAGTGGATTCTCTCTCCTAGACTAATTCTGTCATATTCAAGATTAGTCTTGGTTTTGATTTTAATTCCTTCAGGAATTATGCTTGGTGAAAGTTCACCTTTCTTTAAGTTCTTTTTGAAGAACTTACATGTTAAAGTTTTTTTCATACGAAGAACTTGAAAACAAACATATTAAAGTTTTTCTTATATGAAAAACTTGAAAAAGAGCAAAGAGCAAGAAGGGAAAAGGACACTAGACAAGTCATTGATCAAAAAGGCAAATTTTATTGATTAATGATAAGCATAGAGAAGATACAACGGTGTTACGTCAAGTTTGTCTCTCATACAATATAGTTTTTTCTTCAAAAGTAGGCAACTCTTTGCTCTACATCTTGAATTGTAGATCTACTTTCGCTCTTTTTTGGGAACAATGGTAGTTCTTGAGGTCAAAATGCAGTGGGACATTCTGATTCCACCTTACCACTAGACATGAAAGGCCTCCCCCTGCACAAGGCCATAGCCCTTCGCTTAATGGAAGTTTTGCTACTAGAAAATCATCCAATAAGCATGGGTTCTTCGTTGCTGTCACTTTTTTGACCAATATTAGTGAAGGGAGGATCTGAGATCTTACTAGTGACATCATCTTCCTGTGACCTTCAAGTGTCATGTGGAGAAACCTCGAGATTATGGTGGAAGTAATAACACAGATCCCCATATACGTTGGGCTCAGTAGCCCAAGTCGTAGCCAAGTGGGCCATCTTGGATAAAGCAACTGTCACCTGATGCCTGGTGTGGCAGTTTCTAAATACAAGATTTGGCCACCTGAATATGGTAATGTCATCATCCCTGAATATGGTCGTGAAAATTATGCTGCAAAATATACGTTGGTCCTCGCCTAGAATTAGTGCCTTCAGCTCCAGTGTGCTTTTCCTACTAATATGTAAGGTCTGGACTTGAAAATAGAGATGCATACTTCCGTTGACCCTCGTAACCAAGTCAAAGAGATTGTTCAATGGATCGGGAGCGTAATTCACTACAAAACAAAGAAGAGTAAATGTGTTAGCCTCGGGTAAAAAGAAAGTGCTAAGTCATAACTTTGCCCCCTAAGTGAAACTAATCCAGATTCAGCTTCGTTCAAGCAAAGCTAACTTTACTCTGAGGTTGAGCTTCGCACTATACAAAGGCAAAGTGCTAAAAGTCCCAAAGGGCTAGCTTCACTTGGAGCATAAAAGGCACTTGTGCCTTGAGAATTCAAAAATTATCACTAAAAGTCCTCAATTAAAGCTTCACTTTAAAGCTCAACTTCATATTCTGTCACTTGACAAAATGCCGAAAGCCCCAAGGGCTAACTTCACATGGAAGTTCAAGAGGCAACACAACTCCACTATGAAGTTCACCTTCGCATTTTGACACTTGACAGAATACAAAAAAGCCTAAGGGCTGGCTTCGCTCGGAAGCTTGCATGGAAACTTCTCAATTTCCAAAGCCATCAAGCAGCATTAAAGGGAAAACCTATTCCCTAAGAATGGATGAGGCTAAAGCCAAGGGAGCTGATTACCTAAGATCACAGTTTTATGGGGTCGATCCCAACCAAGTTAATGGTGAGATTAGCCAAAATTGGCTTGAAGGAAGAGATTAAAAATCTCTAAGGTTGATAACCCTATCAATCATGGACCATTCATTGGACTAGAGCATAGCCTCCATCGATGTGGAGGTAGCAATCTCGTTATCTGAGCACCACCGGTGCCACTTGCGCGCTGTAGGGTCACGGTTTGACCTGAAGAAGATGAGGGGAGGAGAGGAAGAAACTTTTCTCTCTAAGAGTTCTTCGGGAAAAACTCTCCAAAAATTTGAAGAGAATAGCTCTTTACGTGTTGAACTGATGGGCTTTTATATGCAGCCTTGTGCCTTATTTTCACTGCCTCAAAGGAGGGCCGAATTTAATTCTAAAGAAGTTGGAATGACAGTTCTAGAGGAAAAGACCCTAACAAAGCGGCTTAACTTCGCTCAGATGCGAAACTGAACTTGTTTTAGCTTTGCCGTGGGCTCATTACTTAATTTCACATGAAAGCTGAAGAGGCCACGCAGCTCCATTGCGAATCTCATGTTTGCATCCTGTCACTTGATAGAATGCGATGTCACTTGACAGAATGTGAATAAGCCTAAGAGCTGGCTTCGTTCAGAAGCACAAAAGGCGGTTCGCCTTGAAGGAATGCAAAAGAGCTAGCTCCGCTCCAAAGCCCAAGCGTCGGCCAAGAAGATGCAGAAAGCCTCTAAGTGCTAGCTTAGCTCGGAAGCTTAAAGAAGAAATCACGTGATTCCTGATTTCAATCTTCAAAATTAAAGGGAAATAAATTCCATAAAAATTGAAAAGATCAAAATTGAAGGAGATCAACTCCCTGAGATCATCAAAGTATGATAAAATCTCGAAAAATTCCTCCATAGATTGGGCCAAAAATGGCTACAAAAAGAGATAAAAAAATCTCTAAATGGGGCGAATCCCTATCGACAATCGGGTGCTCGACAGACGTAGGTAGGGGCGCCACTGCTGCGGAGGTGATGACCTCCTTTCCTGGACGTTGCCTGGGCGCCATTAGAGATGGTGAAAAGTTCTCAGAAATCTCAAAGCGAAGAAGGTCAGTTCAAGTCTCTGTAGCTCAGCGAAGCTCGATAAAGAAGATGACTTCTTCTGTAGCCCTCAGGCTTTTATAAGCAATGAGAAGCCTAGCTTCGCTTCCTCAAAAGGTTTGCAAGCTGTCATTTCAAAAATTAAATTTAAAACAACTGTTAAAGGTTCGAGAACCTAGAGCAGCGAAGTTAATTAATTTCGCTCAGGTGTGAAACTCAACTTCGCATCAAGCTTTGTTTTAGCTCCGCTGTGATCTCATCATTGAACTTCGTTGAAACTTCACTCCAGCTCCATTGTGGGCTCATCACAGAGCTTCGCTAAATGTTCACTTCAACTCCTTTGAGAGCTTACCCAGTTGCTCTGCATAGAGCATATCTCTGTTAGCCTCACTACAGGCTTGCTTCTACTGACACATGAAGTTAACTCATAGCTTCGCTGAAAGCTCATTCTTAGCTTCACCTGAAGCTTTATTTCAGCTCCGCTGAGAGCTCATTTTCTAGCTCCACTGAGGGTTCATTCCTTAGGGAATTTTTAGGTTAAAACAACCTTGGTTACCTAGTTCATTACTCGGTTGCACCCAATGGGCATGCTTGATCCAAGCGATTTTGGTCTCAGACTTCAGATTCAAAGTATTTTAGAATCTGTACCAATCCATTGCCGACTCACGAAACTTTGAAGGGGGTTTTGTTGACACTCCAAAATGACAATCTTTCAGGTAGCTCTTCAGTCAGTCCGAACAATGTATAACTTGTCGACACTTCCAAAAGATAAGTTGCAGACAGGCTAAAGACCTATCCATTCCTGATGGATAAGACAGCGATTTGGACTCCATTGATCCAATAAAGCAGACAGTGAGCCAATTGCTGTCCTCTGAAGCAAATCCAGGAAGCTAAACATCCAGCTTCGCTACAAGCTATATTTTCTAACTTTGCCTGAGGCTCTTTATAGCTCAATTGAGAGCTATCTTCTAGCTCCGCTGAGAGCTCACAGATAAGCTTTGTTGCATGCTTTGCAGATAGCTCTATAGCTTCACTGTGAGCTAGCTTTGCATAAGCTCTTTCCTTAGCTCCGCTGTGAATCTAGCTTCCAATGAAGTTCTTTTATTAACTCCACTGTGAGCTAGCTCCGCCGAGAGCTTATATGGTCATTTTTGATTATTTAAATCTCAGCACGAGATTGATGTGATCTTTATCAGATATTTGACAGCTATTTACCTTGACCCAATCACTCCTCAATCAGTTGGAGAGGATCAAGGCAAATCTCTTGATTAGTGGAGAAAATCAAGGAATTGCTATAACAAATCCGAAGCCAGCCGGCTAAGTGACACCGTGTAGGGGTCTTTTACTTTGCTCCAGCTATGATTAGTTTCGTCGCGAAGCTATTATTGCTTCATGAGCGAAGCTAGATCAGATTGACTTAATCAATCAGCTGATTTTGGGAGGAGTTATTACACCCCATAAGGCCTATAAATAGCCCATTGCTAGGCAGGCTAATGGTTGGCTGGCTGCGGACTGGAGATTTTCATGAAGAGGCAGGACTTCTCCCATTAAAGAAGCTGAAGACCAAGAAGGCTTTCTGAAGACAAGAATCTCTAGCTTCCGAGCTCCTTAAGAGAACCTTGCTTCTCTCTTTTAGGGTGCTAATACTATAACGATCTTCCTCCCTCAAAAAGATTTTCAAAACTAGGCGAAAAGGAAACTCTAAGCAGAAGACTCGAAGGCTCAACCACTCGTATCATCAACGAAGCAAAGTGGTCACACGCCGACCAGACTTCCACCGACGTACTTTCCTAGAAACTTTGAGAGAAGAGTTCTTATAATTTTTATTTAATTACTTGTAATTCTTCTCAAATTTTATAAGTTTTCCCATATTACAAATTTAATAGAAACACTCCTAAATTGACTTTTACCTATTGCCTATATATATATGGTTCATTTGTAGAGAACTACTAATAAGTTTTACAAGTTTATTCAAGAAAATCAAGTTTTACTCAAAGAGAAAATTTCTAGTTTTCAAGTTTCAAGAGCTCCCAATTTCAAATCAACTTTTTACAAGTTTTAAGCTCTCAAATTCATTCTTTTAAACTGAAATTTCTCTCAACAAGCTTCATGAGCTTCATTTTTATTTTATACTCCAGGAAGTTATAAAGAGAGGGTTTTGTGATTTTTGTGGTCACCAAGATCTTATAAATTTTATTGGCTTTGTGCTACCTCTTTTGTAGAGAATTGAAAGTTGAAGTTGTCTACTCCAGGTTTTGTATAGACCATTATAATTCTTTTATGTAAGTTCCTAAGTAGATAGTGAAAATCCTTTACGCAGTGAAGGCAGCAACGTAGAGTGAGTTGCTCAAATCTCAAAACAAATTTCTTGTATTTGTGATTACTTTCTCTCTCACTCTCACTCTTTCTATATTGCTTATACTTGTATTATTGCTTTCATTATACTTCACTCTACTTGCTATATATTGCTTGCATCATTCATGTTTGTCAGATTTTCTCATTCAAGCGAGAAGGAAATTGAGCACCTCAACTCTTATTCAAGAAAAATTTAGAGGAGAAGTTTAGAGCTCTTGATTGGGAATCCGGCTTCACTTCTTATTTTGAGTTGATCATTTTCTTTATTCATTTTGATTGTTGTATTTTCATATTTGATTAGCATATCACTTATTCAACCCTCTAAGTGAACTTTCAATTGGTATTAAAACTTGGACTCTAGTTTTTGGTTTTCCTGCCTTAAAGAGATCTTCTTGCTAATCATTCATTTGCATCATTTGCTTGCTATACACACTAGTATCCATGGCCAAAGAAATCAAGAACCAACTAAGTTTGATGGCCATAACTTTCCCTTATGGAAAGTTAACATATTCTTGCAATCCCTAGGAAGCCAGGTTGCTAAGGTGGTGACCAAACCCTTTAATGTACCCGATGGTGATGAGGACACTTGGTCCGATATTGTCACCAAGAAGATTGATACTAACGCACACTATGTCTTACTTCAAGCCTTGAATTATGATTAATTTCTCGAGTATTCATTAATTCGCCTATGAGATTTGGTCATGCTTAGTTGTCAGACATGGGGGAACATCATAAATCAAGAGCGCCAAAATGGTTCTCTTGCATTCCCAATATAAAAAATTTAGTATGAATGAAAATGAAACTTGTTTGGACACATATATTACATAATTGTTACTACATTCCTATATTTATTCTTTAATAATTTCTACAACTCAATTGTCTTAATGTCTAAATTCATCCAGAATATGATAGAGAGAGGATAAGTATAAATTCTATCCAATTGAATCCAAAAGTTCAAATCAACAGGGATTAATTCAAATCCAGAGGTCTACAAGTAATCTTATCCGAAGATCGGATATATCAGATGAGATAATACCAATTAAAATTGAAGTAAAAATAGATTTTTTGAAAACTCATTTGGTTTCGTTGAGGATAAAAGGATGTATGTCAAATCCAGAGGAAAATCTAAAATGTTCAAGAGGATAAATGGATAGAGAGAAAATCAATGATGAGATGAATCAATCATATTTAGAGATAAGGAGAAAATATAAGTAAATTCGGTGTTTTAAATCAATTTACATTCGGATTTAGACTGGATGCATTTCAATATTTTAATCATAGCTTTTGATATCAAAGCTCAAATCTGATGATTCAAGATGATCCAGAAAGAAAGCTTAGAGGGCTATAATTTTTCTGTTGATCACTATTTCCAATTCTATAATTTATAAGTCATATTCTGCAATAAACAAGCTGCATGCCAATTAAGAATTGAACTTTCACGTAAAATTATGGATAAATTAAATCAAGTTTGGAGATAAGGAGGGGACTCAAATTCAGAAATAGCTTGCTCTCCAAGTCAAGAGAAAGAATATTCTCTTAATATTCAGAGTTCAAATTTAAGTTTTGAAGATATATCTCATGATGGGTGCACAACTTCTACCAAGAGTCTATCCACAACTTCTACTATAAATAGAAAGACAGAGCATAGGAAAAAAGGCATCACATCTCCTCAGCACAACTTGGAGGGGAGTTTGGGGTTAGGATTCTTCATTGTTCATTGTATTTTTAGTTTGAGAGAGAATTGTAAGAGAAGATAGAGTGCTTGTAATTGAAGGTAACAACTTCAATAATGGTTCTTCTATTCTTTTCAATTTAGTTCTTTGTTTGCTTTAGTTGCTTTATTTACTTTTATTTGCTTCCTTTATGTTTTCTTTTAATCATGCCTCCTTTATCGATTGGATTAGGGAGAGTTTCATGACAAATAAGAGAGGAAGAATTATCTTTTGAGTGGCACTAGATATAATCTTCCTTAAAGATAGTTATATTTGTAAGCACACGGATAAGGTACGAGCTCGAAGTAAGATTTCCTTGAATCAAATTGAAAAATTACAACGGACTAGTATTCCGGTTACAAGGGAGGGAGGATGTTGAGTCTTGAATCCTCCCTTTGTTTAGGTTGGGTTCTTCAAGTGGCGATGGAGAGTGAATCTTGTTCTCCGTTGACGGGTGATCGTCTAGACCTTCGGGGATCTTCTCTTCGGCTGGTAGAAGGAGTAGCACAGCTCTGTCTACCAAAACTCTCAAAGAGAAGGTAGGCAAAGAGCAACTTGTACGCAGCAAGCTTGCTGAAGAGTTGAGCTCTCTCTTGCTTCTCTCTCTGTCTGCCTGTGTGTAGTCTGTTGTCTATCTCTTGTTTCTTGCGTCGTCTCCCTTTTTTTTTTCCTCATAGCGGCGGGGCTATTTATAGAGGTTTCAGGGGTGAACGTGCCCCTAAAAAGCTCCACAATGAGGGGCTAACTTCCCCGCTATGTGGGCGGTGACTGGCCCCATAACCAGGGCAGTTATAACCGAGACGTGGGCCTTGGACCCTCGCGCCTTGAGGTTGAGACGCGGGTGTTGAGCCCACGCGCCTTGATGCTGAGACGCGGGTGTTGAGCCCACGTGCCTTGATGCTGAGACGCGGGTGTTGAGCCCACGCGCCTTGATGTTGAGACGCGGGTGTTGAGCCCACGCGCCTTGATGCTGAGATGCGGATGTCGAGCCCTCGCGCCTTGATATTGAGACGCGGGGTCGAGCCCTCGCGCCTTGATGTTGAGACGCGGGTGTTGAGCCCACGCGCCTTGAGGTTGAGACGCGGGTTTGGACTCTCACGCCTTGATGCTGAGACGCGGATGGCCATCATTAGTCTTGCGTCTAGAACCTGAAACTCTGCCTTTTTTAATGGCTTGTCTTTTAATGATTTTTAGACAGCCTACAGAACCCCCTCCAAGGTTTTCGATATTCCGCGGTTAACTGGGACAGATTTCGAAATACTTTGGACTCTAGCTGAGCTTACCCTTATGACTGGACTGTTAATGCTCCGGGTTTGATCTTATCTGGAGTATGGTCTTCGTGAGTGTACTGTAGAACTCTTTGAAGCCATCAGAGTTGATCGAGTTGAGTGTTTAGATACACAGTCTAAACCTCCCCGATTGCTTTAAGTCTGTCGTGGGTGCACTTTAAGCCAGGAGTGGACAGTCGTCTGCTTGTGCCAGTGTACTGTTGAACTGATTTGCAGAAGCAAGGCCTGAACGCCAGTTCTTTTTGAAGAGCAGAGATAGTACTGCTTTAAAGACGCGACTTTCATGGGGTACGTCTTTTGGAAATGAAAACGCGACTGATATTCCATTGGGCAGACCGATGCTAGGCCGGATTGGAAGGACGCGAACTTCGGAGAGACGCATCCTTTTGAGTAAGGACGTGACTTTCTGTACACGACTATGGCTGTGCTGACGGGGCACGTCCATTGAAGAGGCGCGCCTGTTGGGTGCGAATCCGTGCCATGTCATGAGTGCACCGCCACTTGTTCTGGGGAACCGACGGGACATCTCTTTTTGACGTGCGGACTTCCCGGTATATTAAATGAGCTGTCCACGCGTCAAGCGATGACTCGATGCCGAAACAATCGAGCCACGCGCCGCGTATCTTTGCGAATCTTCGTGCCTATAAATGGCAACAGTCAGAGAGATATCTCTTTCGTCTCGAGCGCATCTGTTAGGGTTTTTTGAAAAAGGAGTCTCTTTTCATTTCTTCATCGTCCATCATCGGATTCTTGATTAACGATGGCACCCAAGGCCAAGCCAACCGCATCATCTTCAAAAGCGGCCGTCATCGAGGCCCAGAGGGGCGGTTCCTCCTCGCAGGAAGCCCCAATCTCAGGTATAATGCTATTAGGCTTAAACTTCGCCATTAATGGAAGTTCATGGACTCCTAAAAATCCCTCTTTTAAGGAGAACCGTCAACACAGAATAGAAACCATATTTGATTCTCAGACGCGGTCTTTGAGTTGATAAACAAGGTGCGGGTTGATGACCCCACCGCTTTTATCCACTTGGGGACGCGCTTGTTTATTGGATATAGAGCGCCAGTAAGCCCTGCACTTCGGATTCTTCACTTAGAATATTTCTAATTGTGAAGGGTTCGGACGAGGACTTGATCCTTGCGTTCTGTGACATCAGGTGCTGGTCTTTATGAATCTCGCACCTGAGTCCAAGTACTTAGAAAATTTTTTATAAGTCTTGGATTTCAAAACGCAGGCTCCCTGTTGGCCTCACGGTTGCAGATTTTCAGGTCTGGACGCGGATTTTGAATATTTCTGCGTTCAGTATCTCTTGCGTTTGAACGCGGATTTTCAGGCCTGGACGCGGATTTTGACAATTTCTGCGTCCAGTATCTTTTCCGCGTCTGGACTATAGACACTTGAGATTTCTGATTAAGTGTCATCTTCTTCTGCAGTGCAACACTCTTCTGCCCCACTCTCCAAGAGGCGCCACTTCGGGCACGTAGGTGGTGCTGACCGTGATTTGACCTTTGTGCTGCAAAGGACTGTACCTGTGACTGCTGATGGGTCGCAGGAGCGCAGGAGGAGGCTTTCAATGTTGACATGGTAACCTTTCGGGAGCTTATTACTGACGCAGCATTCATAACGGATGCTCGCGTTCCGCTGGAGAAGCCTGCCTTCTTCTTTGGAGACCGTATTAGCGAGGGCGGCTATTCCTTGTATGACGGAGATTATAAATGGCTCCGTCAGATAGGGGGTAGAAGATTCTTTCTCCCAAACATGGAGAGGATGTACCCGCTATCTTATCTTCAACACATGTCCGTCCCTCGGAAAAATGAAATGGGAACTCTCCCGATATGTCCCTGAGGTTACTCTTGGCGACCTAGGCTCCAAAAGGTATATCGCCATGATAGTCATGATAGGGAGGTTCTCGGCCTGTCCAGGGCTGCTCAGGACTGATCACCCAGTTGGAGAGACACCAAAACTTGGCACCACTTTCCTCAACGCGTTCATGAAAGTGGGGGGTGATTTTTCGGTCGAGTTCCGTTCGCCCGGGTGGATCCACTCCACCGAGAGGTATTGGTGGGGCAGGATGGTGAGCTTCGTCCTTGCCGACCTTAGAGGCTTGTTGGAGCAAGCGGAATTGTACCAAGCAGTCAGGGCCGTACAGTATGGTATCCCACCGAGCTCTCAAAACTTTTTTGGGATCCTGGAGCGTTACAATCCTCTGACGGGGACATTCTTCATTCCGGTCGGGGAGATGGGTCTCGCCCTGCACGAGTTGTACGAGGTCTCAGGGCTGGCAATGGGGGATTCTCCCTATGAAGAATAGTCCCAACCACTGAGGAGCTTCACCTTATGAAGAAAGGGTCTCCTCGAGTGTACGAGACTTACTGGGAGGTGTTATGTCACTTCCACGTCTGCGGCCAGATAACCTCTGGAGGGCGGGGGGAGTCAAGCAGCTGTCTTAGGCAAGCTACTTGTTCAATGGCGTCAACCAGAAAGACCGTCCGGTGACCCGACTGGCTCCAGCTCCGACGAGGAGATTGCCGACAGGATCAAGGCTTCTGTAGACTCCTTCACCACGGAGTCGAATGAGGATGTTTTCGAACCTGATACGGTTTTTGAAAGCTTCCATCATCAAGCCCGGATCCCTATCTCCGACCACGCACTGTTGGCGGGCTTCTTAATGCTGTGGTGTGAAGCGCTGTGTGGTGCCAACGCTGCCACATGAAGTCGTGATTGATACACAATATTGCATATTTTACCACATAATCCCCATGCATATTGCAAATAAATATATGATTTTTACTCATCTTCTCTATATATTTGCAGGTCCACACTCAAATGAGAGAAAGCCCAATAATCACTTTAATTAGCAATAATTAAAGTGATTAAATTCAAGATATTAAAATAAAGCCCAAGATTTGAAATCAGAATCCAGAGAGATCCGCGCGCCAATTGAAGATTCTAGAAGGCCACGTGGATAACAACCTCTCAACCAACCTACAACAGAATTCTGTTTCCAACAGAATCTGTTTTGTCGCGCCCTTGCCGCGCGCTCGCGGCAGATCTGGGTTTGTTGAGATCCGGATTTTGCGCCAACAGAAAGGGGTCTTGAAGCTTCTCTCTCAGCCTATAAATATCTGCACCTGACCTGCGAGAAAGGACTGAACAGAGAAGAAAGAGAGATTAGTGTAAAGCTTTGTAATTTTGTTTTTCTCTAGGATTTTTGTAGCTCTCTATGATCTTCTTCTTCCCTAGAAATCATTGCAAGAGAGAGTTGTAAGAGAGAGAGAGCTTGTACATCAAGGAGTGACAACTTGAAGCAATGCAAGGATTCATCCATTCTCTTCATCTCTACTTGAGCTTGGTTCTAGTTAATTGCTTTCTTTACTTGCTTTCTTTACTTTCTTGCAATTTACTTCATGCTTTGTTTTTCTTCATTAATGGCTTGTAGTTAAATTTTCTACCATGTACTAGCTAACCACTAGCCTTGCCATCTTCACTAACTCATGGGTGATTGCTTTAGTTCATCTTGCAAGTTGGATGGTCTTCTCTTCTCCGATGGGTTAAACCACCCGTCATCCAAGTGAGAAAGTAATTAGATCAACACGCAAGACAAATCCATGCCGATGAATCAACATGAGGCACGCATTCATTATCACGGAGTTTGGTAAGCTTTGGCAAGGTAGTAAGGTAAGCTAGTCATGGTTTGCTTCTTCAAGTTCACTTTCTTTTAGTTATTAGTCCAAATCCAATCTTCTTTGATTTCTTTCCACGTTTCCATCATGAACATATCCATCCATTCTTTCACTTCTTTTTCCATGATTGTTTTATTCTTTTAAGCAAAGAAGACACTTCGTTTTACATCTTCACTACGGACCGTAACGCTTCTATCGCTAGCTCTCCCTGAGAATCGACTCGGTTATAGCTCTATGCTATAACGGAGATAGGAAAGGGTACATCGAATACATTTTTACACTCCATAATACAACACCTTTCTCGTCTTATCAAATTTTTTGGCGCCGTTGCCGGAGGAGAGCAACGGATTTTCTTTAAAGTGAAGAACTAAACGAATCTTCTTCTCTGTTGCAGGTTACAGGTGAAGAAAACAGAAAAATTTGCATTGCAGAATACATATAAGTGGCTCTGGGCCTCTGCTCTCGAAAGCAGAGACCAGAAGCCCTCTGACTTGCCGCATTCCCACGGCAAAAGCCGCGGTTCTGCGGCAAGAAGGAGATCACTACTGACCTAATTTCTGCAGGGGCTCTGATTCTGCAAAATACATCTGCTGCTATACTTGAATTCCTGTATTTTCACCTATTACCTGCTAATTTAATCAACAGTAAAAAAAATTGTTTGAAAAGTTAAAAAAATTGTTTAGACATTTGCATTTCTAGGCACGTGTCTTTCAATTTCATTTACTTTTACTGTTGAAGAGTGCTGGAGGCAAGGTACGTTTTGCATTGCATGCAGACTAGGAATCATCTCTTGCTTGATTTTCATGCTTTGAGTGTATCCTAGTTATATTTTTGTACACTTGCACAATTCATTTTTAAGGGCATAACCCATAAATAAGATAAGGTGGGATTTCATTACCCTTTCCTTAGCCCAAAAACCACCATCCCAGCACTCACTAACCCAAGCCTAATTTAATAAAAAAATAGACGTTGGCCCTAGGGACATCTCGGACTCATCTAGGAGATTATCCTAAAGGGGGAAAAGTGTTGGAAATAGAGTCTTGCAAAATCAGTGTCTAGGAAAGGGATTGAGGGCCGAAAGCCCGAAGGTTGTTGGTTACTTAATTAAGGAACGTCTCTGACGGAAAACCTCCCACCAACCTTGCCCTTCCCTGGCTGATTAACTTGTGGTCTACGTCTACACTAAACCTCCCGTGGACGATCTAATCAGTTAGGAGTCGTCTAGGTCTAGGTCAACCCTTCTTTTGGCTTGGTTTTGATTTTTTCTCTCTTTTTTGTTTGTTGTTTGATTTTTCTTTTTGATTGTGATTTTTTGTGTGATATGGCATTCAACAATTCTTTCCATCCTAATAATAATCCATATTTCACACCGACTCCATATTCGGATAATTCCAACCCGGTGTTTTACAATACGCACCAACCACATACGCCGCGGTTGGCCTTATCCGAATCAATATGACCCATACCCCCCATCTAATAACTATGATTTCCATAATAATTCAACTCTTCACCGAGTCATTGGGGATTCACGTACCCCGAGTCAAATTTTCAAACTCCTTTTCCACCATATTCACCTTGTCCACAGTATTCATTTCCCGATTCCGCTTCATATACTCCTTTTCTGAACCACCAATTGAAGAAAAATCTGAGTTACTAAAGAGTATAGAAGCCATTTACAGGGTCGAGCAACAACTTCAAGAAACATTTGCCCTCCAATTCCACAGTATTTTCAAGAGTCTCACTCAGTTCCACCTTATTATAATGAACACCATCTGCTTGGGGAACGAGTAAGGAATTCTTGCTTGAGTCCAAACAATACTCACAAAATCTGATGGACTCACAATTTTACCATCACTTCCAAGACAACACTTCATCTTTTCATCAAAATAATGAAATCATCAATTATGGAAAGATGCTTGAAGAAATGACTCATGCTCAAAATGCTAGAAATCGTGACATAGATTTGATGATCCAAACTCTTCATTCTCATCCTATTTCTAATGTCACTAGCCACTCTGTTAAAACCAAAGAGTCATGTAGTCTTGGAAATCTAGATTCAATTTCAGCACAATCACCTGAACTTGTCCAAAATTCAGATCCCATTGACATTTTGGCAAGTTTTCCTTTTCCTGAAATTGAACTTGAGTGTGAATATGATCCTGAAATTCCACTTGATGATTCAATTTTCCTTCCTGATTCAATTATGACTCCAGTGTCTTCACATGATTTCACTTCATTTCCGAGTCAGTATTGGATCCAGTGCCAGTCCATTTTGAAATTGAATCACAATCTTTGATGATCATACTGAACTTGACCAATTCCATACTTTTGAAAGTCCATTGATAAATTGGCAAGTTCACATTTTTGCGGAATTGAACTACATGAGGAATATGATCTTGAACCCCACTTCGTGATTCACTTCTTTTACCTGATTCAATAATGACTCCGGTAACTTTACCTGACTTCAATCTTTTCCCGGAGTCGACATTGGATCCTGTACCAATTCATAATGAAGTTGAATCACCCATCTTTGAGGATCATATTAAACTTGACCAAATTCTACACTTTTGAAGGTCCCATTGACAAATTGGCAAGTTCTTCATGTATTGAACTACATATGGAATGTGACCTAGATTCTCACAATCTCTTTACTTCTGAAACTGATTGTACAATTCTAGCAGAAGATGTTGACTTAAGTTTCGAAGAATTGTATGGTGATGAGCTAGAATTTCTTAATATGGAAGTAAAGAGATATCACCCATAGTAGGTCACATCCCATTGTTGGAAAATGATTGTGGACTTGAGCTTCATTTTTCTTGACTTGGACCAAATTCCTGAACTCACTTCGACTCCTGCACCTTCACTTGACTTCAGTCACCTTCCTGAGTCGGTATTAGTTCCTGTCATTCCTGAGTCCAAGTCAACCGTTCTGTCCTTTCATACACCATTCTGGGACAAGGTGGTTGACAAATTTGACTCAAAAATTTATTATGGAAAATGGATATTAGATGGGGACATGTACTTAATAAAAAATCTTCCATGGATTTATCTTTTAGTGGGTCATATTCATGATATTTCTGGTGGGTTCCTCAAAACCCAACGTAATAATGATTGGGCCATGTTCGTGGACCAATCAGACCACCACCGGAACCACCACCTTAAGGTAATTTTTCTCCTTCCCTCTCTATTTGTTTCATGCATACATGTATCATGATGCATTTAGGACAATGTATGAAATAAGTGTGGGGGGGGTTTACTAACTTAGAGTTTTTAGATTTTCTTTCTTTTACACTTCTTTTAGAAATTAATAATTAAAAATAAAAAAAATGAGGGAGGATTTTTATGCTTAAAGGAATTTCTACACTTTCCAAATTCAAAATCTTTCTAAATTCCTAGGTTTCCTCATATTCCAAGTCCCTAGGGTCAAAGTTATTTTCAAACTTCCAAATCCCTAGGGTAAATTCGTTTTTAACCTAGGGATAGAAGTGGGATTCTAAAGTTCTCTCCCTTCTATAAATAGCCCCTCTCCACACATTTCCTCCCTCACACGAGAAAAATCTCCTCAGATCTGTAAAATTCTCTCAAAGCGCCGCCTCGGCAACTTTTCACTTCATCAGAACCTCCCTGTTTGCCGCGTTCCCGCGACTCTAGCCGCGCCTCTGCGGCTTTCCTGCAGCATCCTGAGCGCCGCCAGAGTCTGCTCTGATCGATCACAAAGCTTCCGGCCGATCTGGTGCTACCTCCTCATTCAGACCTTCCTGAACCCACTGCAGAGATCGAATTTTTCCCCCCACGAATTCCGGTGGCGGTTCGAATTCCAAATCTTTCCTTTTTATTGCTTTTGATCTTGATTCATATCATGGCACCATCTATTTTTTATTGAGAAAGACTTTGGGCAGATTTTATGTGATGTGAATGGATATGGGCATGTATTTTAGAGAGAATTAGGGCAAGGAATTGGTATTCGCTAGTGTACGACAACACTGAGACCGATGCATTTTATTGTCCCGAACTGGTGACAATGTTTTACACTCATCTTGACCAAGCATCGATTGATCCACACATGTACCAGTTCACTGTACACATGCCCACAGGAGACCTACTTGTCACGCTTCCTCTTCTTGAGGAAGTCACTACTGTCGCATCCATCACACAACACAGCGAGCCTCTCCCGCTTATAGATTGCATGACTGTTATGGGGGCTCGTTGTACTGAGCAGGATCGTGGGCTGAAGGCTAGCACCATGTTTAGAAATGTTCATTGCGTTGGACGTTGGATCCAACGCAATATTTTAGGGCTAGACCACACATCCACATTCAACAGACCTGTGTTGCAAATTATACATGATTTAATGACTCGTCAACAAACAGTTTGTTTGAATAAAGTCATCTTCCACGCACTCATAGCCATTCCTCACGCACTAGGGGTGCCAAATACTCCCATCCTATCTTGATCACACGTCTATGTAGGACTTCCTACCAGACGATGTTTTTGATTCATTCGACCGAGTGTTTGTTGCACCCGAGAGACCTACCAGTTCGTATAATAGTTGTTTGCATGCGGTCTGGACACCTACTGTCCAGCCTGAGGATGTACCGGTAGAGTCCTCCTCTGAGGAGAGTTTTGAGGAAGAAGATGAACCTGAGTTTTGGAGGCAGGACCCCCCACATGATACACATGCCTTCATGTCCTCCATCTGGAAGGGCATGAAGAAGATTTTTAGAGGGCAAGTGAGTGAGACTGAGGAAAAAGGTAGAGGAGCAATCCTCTAGGTTAGATAACATTGAGGCGACACTGAGGAGATCACAATCGGCTGGACCTAGCACCACCGCGGGTCCAAAGCGACAGAGGGGTAGTTTCTTACCTTTTACCTATTTCATGCATTATTTTTTTTTTATCTTGCATACATTGAGGACAATGCATGAGATAGGTATGGGGGGGTATGTACTAACATAGGATTTTTTTTATTTCTTTATAGTTTTTTTTTAGGATTTTTATTTTATTTTTTTTTTAGGATTTCCATTTTCTTTTAGATTTTATTTTTGTTATAGAATTTCCACTTTCTTTTAGATTTACCTTTTCTTTTAGAAATAATATATAAAAAAAAAAACTTTTTGAAATAAGAGACAAAGTTTAGATCTATTTTAAGAAAATTAAGATGTATCTTAGGAATTAAGAAAGCCTTAATTATGACATCTTAAACCTAGTTGAAATAATAGATCTTGTTTGAAATTATAGGCTAAGTAAGAAAAATTGGTAAGATATTTTTATCTTGAATTTTTTGCCTTAGATAATATGCACTTTACACTTACACATTTCTTGGGATAGAGACAAAGACCAAAAATGCCATATAAATAAAAAAATAAAAATAATAAAAAAAAATATAAATAAAACATCACCTATTAAGTTGGAGAATTGTGCCTCAAGAAGCATGATTATTCACGCCTAACGGTGGTAAAGGAAATAAATAATCCCCTTTAGTTTTGTGGCCTTTTTACTTAAGACCTAAACCCGAGGGAGTTTTCTCATCTGGTGCCCTAAGACCGTCTGGTTTTGGAGTCATCGTTAAAGGCTCGCTACAAGGGTAAACTAGAAGCCTAAACTAAGGAAGAAGAAAAAAAAAAGCAGAAAAAATATATATAAATATATATATATAAATAAATGGCTTGATGGTTGGAGTTGAAATCCCAGAAATTTTCACTGAGCACGGTGTGCATATTATCTAGGTTTTATGAAAGATAAAGTATTCAATCCAATTTTGAACTCTTACCTTAATTGAAGACAAGATCTTGCATAGAGACTAAGTTTAAGAAAGAATAATTATAGGTGGACTTATGACCTAAGATCACTTATATTTTTGCAAAATAGTTCGAAAACATGTCTCTCTTTCAAAATGGATTTTCAAAACACTAACATTTTTCTTCTTTCTTTATGGATTTTGTGGGTGTAATCCGCTGAAAACCCTCAGGAGACAACACTCCTCCTCTAGGGTAACCTAGAGGTTTAACGGCTTGTTGCACGTGCTCAGTGCAATCGCGTCACCTGCGAAAGTGGTGTATAAAATTGGTAGTATAGTTTTTTTTTTTTTTTTGCTCGGGACGAGCAAAAGAATAAGTGTGGGGGTGTGATTGATACACAATATTGCATATTTTACCACATAATCCCCATGCATATTGCAAATAAATATATGATTTTTACTCATCTTCTCTATATATTTGCAGGTCCACACTCAAATGAGAGAAAGCCCAATAATCACTTTAATTAGCAATAATTAAAGTGATTAAATTCAAGATTAAAATAAAGCCTAAGATTTGAAATCAGAATCCAGAGAGATCCGCGCGCCAATTGAAGATTCTAGAAGGCCACGTGGATAACAACCTCTCAACCAACCTACAACAGAATTCTGTTTCCCAACAGAATCTGTTTTGCCGCGCCCTTGCCGCGCGCTCACGGCAGATCGTTTGTTGAGATCCGGATTTTGCGCCAACAGAAAGGGGTCTTGAAGCTTCTCTCTCAGCCTATAAATATCTGCACCTGACCTGCGAGAAAGGACTGAACAGAGAAGAGAGAGAGATTAGTGTAAGCTTTGTAATTTTGTTTTTCTCTAGGATTTTTGTAGCTCTCTATGATCTTCTTCTTCCCTAGAAATCATTGCAAGAGAGAGTTGTAAGAGAGAGAGAGCTTGTACATCAAGGAGTGACAACTTGAAGCAATGCAAGGATTCATCCATTCTCTTCATCTCTACTGAGCTTGGTTCTAGTTTAATTGCTTTCTTTACTTGCTTTCTTTACTTTCTTGCAATTTACTTCATGCTTTGTTTTTCTTCATTAATGGCTTGTAGTTAAATTTTTCTACATGTACTAGCTAATCACTAGCCTTGCCATCTTCACTAACTCATGGGTGATTGCTTTAGTTCATCTTGCAAGTTGGATGGTCTTCTCTTCTCCGATGGGTTAAACCACCCGTCATCCAAGTGAGAAAGTAATTAGATCAACACGCAAGACAAATTCATGCCGATGAATCAACATGAGGCACGCATTCATTATCACGGAGTTTGGTAAGCTTTGGCAAGGTAGTAAGGTAGCTAGTCATGGTTTGCTTCTTCAAGTTCACTTTCTTTTTAGTGTTAGTCCAAATCCAATCTTCTTTGATTTCTTTCCACTTTTCCATCATGAACATATCCATCCATTCTTTCATTCTTTTTCCATGATTGTTTTATTCTTTTAAGCAAAGAAGACACTTGTTTTACATCTTCACTACGGACCGTAAACGCTTCTATCGCTAGCTCTCCCTGAGAATCGACTCGGTATAGCTCTATGCTATAACGGAGATAGGAAAGGGTACATCGAATACATTTTTACACTCCATAATACAACACCTTT